>JBBHKE010001124.1:0-10231 GCA_037447655.1 Zygnema cylindricum | reverse complement strand
AAGCTTGATGAATTCTTGACTAGTCTAGGATTTCAAAAGATAAGTTCTGATCACTCTGTCTACGTTCTAAAGGGTTAAAATGGTATAGTATACATAGCGGTGTATGTAGATGATTTACTATTAATTAGCAAATCAATGGCTGAAATGAACAAAATCAAAACTGCTCTAAACTCACGGTTCGAGATAAAAGACCTCGGTGAGGCAAAATATATTTTGGGTATCTAGGTAGAGAGGGACAGAAATAAGAAAGTAATAAAATTGACTCAAAAGGAGGCTATAGGAAATATGTTAGATGAGTACAGAATGCAGGGGGCAAAAGGATATCTAACTCTTATGGAGTTTTGGCAGAAGTTAGAGGGAGAAGTGATAGAACCAGGTGTCATTAGTAGTGAGTATTTAGAGCCAAGGGAGAATGATTTTATGACACAAATACCTTACAGACAGATAGTGGCAAGCTTAATATATTTTATCAATTGTACCCGTCCTGACATTGCTGCAGCAGTCGGGGTACTGAGCACGAGTCTAGAGAATCCGAGAAAACCTGACTTTGATGCAGCAAGGAGAGTCTTAAGATATTTGGCCGGAACCAAAAACCTCAAACTCACACTAGGCGGAGGAGAAGTAAAACTGCAAACGTGGAGTGATGCAAGCTATGGCGACATGCCAAGCCGAAAATCCACCACGGGATTCGTTCTACAAGTTGGGAACGGTACTTGCTGTTGGAGCAACAAACTTCAAAAGGTGACAAAACAGTGGACAATGGAGTCAGAATATATGGCAGCGATCTCGGCCCTCAAAGAACTCTTATGGGTAAAATCCATGTTACAAGAACTAGGATACATGCAAGTTGGTCCACAGGTGATCTAGTGTGATATCCAGGCTGCCATTGCCATTGCTTCTAACCCGAGTCATCACTTCAAAAGCAAGCACATGGATGTACGATTACACTTTGTAAAAGAAAAAGTGTTCCCTACAATGATTAAATAATGTTATTTACCAGATACAAAAATGATTGCTGACATGCTCACTAAGGCCCTTCCTGCTCCTAAACTGAAGTATTATAGAGACGCAGTGGGATTAAGTGAATAGTTGAATTGCTGCACTGCTATACTGCCACGCTGCGATAATTCCACCATTGAGATGTAGTGGGACAAGGTGACTTGCTAATTGCTATATTGCTATGCTGCGATACTGCGCTAGTTTATCACCGCAGCTGCGCCGGTATACTGAGTCTAAAGCTTTAGGGGAGTGTTGTCTTTTGGAAAGCTTTCACTCTCAGAGCAGCGCAGCAGCGCAGCAACTATACAGACAGAGCAGCACAGCTGCTACACAGCTGAGCAGCGCAACTGCTATATAGCAGAGCAGCGCAGCTGCTATATAGCAGAGCACCGCAGCAGCGTTGCAGCAGAGCAGCGCAGTAGCAAAGCTGCAACACAGACAGGACAACGCAACCACGATTATATTTGATATGGTCCGTACGGACAACGCAGCGTTTGATATTCATAATGTGATTTTGTACAAGATAGAGCAACTGCGATAGATACGATTCTAGTCAACATAGTGGGTAACTCAGTGGTAACTTAGTGGGTAACTCAGTGGTAGCTTAGTGATAGCTAAGTGGTAGCTTAGTGATAGCTTAGTGGTAGTCTGACAGATTAGTGGTAGCTTGGTGGTTTACACTGGCATTGCCAGTCCAACACAAGTATAAGACTTAGGACTCAGAACATATTATGGATCTTGACTTCCAAGTAGTAAAACTGCAAACAGTTTTTGGGAAACTTCTGAGCATTATATCTTGAGTGTTGTCAAGTCAATTGTGCTAAAACTTTGGGAGTTGTCAGTGTTTATGCTACTCTATATTCTGATAGAGTGTTGTGAGGTTTGGATGCTTGTATAAGATTTGGTGAGTACTTAAGAACAACTGTTTGCTAGGATTCTTGATAGCTTCTGAGAGTGTATCATGTCTACTTCTACTACTACTGTTGCTCCTCCACCTGCACCAGTGGTTGTAGAACAACACGTTATGGGCGTGTCATCAAGAATTCCTATCTTTTCCGGGGATAAGTATGTTTACTGGGCAGATATGGTGGAGACACATTTTGAAAATGTTAATCTTTTGGATATATTGGATGGTTTGCTGGATGAATCTGATCCTTCATGGTCTAAGAAAAATACTTAAGCTTGTTCTATTCTGAAATTTTGTATATCTGAGGACTTAGGTATGTCTTGGATAAAAAATGAAAAAGGCAATTGATATCTGGAAATCCATTAAAAGTGATTATGAAAAGGCTAATGCTCGAAAGAGCTTCTATTGGCTGGAAAAATTTGGGACTATAAGTACAATGGCGGTACAATGGCATAATATTCTAACAAATTTTGTATCGTTGTAGATGCACATGCTTGTGCAGGTGAATTGTTTCTTCAGTTTCAACAAGCAGCATTGCTTATGAGGGGTCTCCCTCGTAGTATGAAAGGAGCATCTAACATGCTCAAACACAAAGATAAAGCTAGATGGACTATACAGTTAGCCATCAATATTTTACTAGAGGAGGAAGCTACATCTAAAATTCTCAATGTTGAGCAAATAGAGGCTTTTAATTCAGACTTCTGAAGGAAAGGTCAGTTTAATCAGCAACTTAATCAGTTTAACCAGTTTAGACAGTTTAACCATAGGGGAAATAGACAATCCAACAATGCTTATTTTTATTGTAGTGAGAGAGGTCATGGATACAAATTCTGTCCTAAACTTAAACAAGCTAACGATTCCGGTTTATACAGGCCGGGATGGCAACAAAGTCAGTTTTACAAAAGCTTCACGAGGCCTACATTGAAGTTCTGTAGAGAGGCATGTGGACTGAGTGACTAGCAGGGTCTAAAGCTTTAGGGGAGTGTTGTTTTTAGAAAGCTTTAGTCCTCTCTATGCCTTCTGCTGTGAGGGAGAGAGAGCTGTTCAGGACTTAAGTTATTTTTGGTTGAGTTTGGTTTAGTACATACCAAAATTAGTGTGAAAGTGAAGTTGGGAGTTCATAGTTCATTCACACTTGGGACACACGTCGTCACTTGAGAGAAATAAGTGAGTATGTCCTCCGTGGACGTACGGAAATTCGGCAAGACCACGGGAATTCGTGAAGTCAATTCTACAGTCCCAAATCCTCTAATCGAACGGTTGACAGCCGCCGCCAACAAATAGTGACGAGGCGTGACTAGATCACTATAACTTTACGTTGTCTGAACTTCGGTGTAAATATTTGGTAGAGCAGAATTTTGTAAGTAGTGAATTTGTTGTTTAGTGTTGAGAATGTGGTTTATGATATACCTTCAGTACACACGCATACTCACAGTATTTGTTATGTTAGAATGTTAGATGTACGGCAAGAATGCCTCTGTACAGCTTAGTGTAGTTTCGGTGTATAGAAGTAGGACTTAGTGAATTTGATTTATTAGGAACAAATGATATGAAAACTGTACACTCAGTTTTATGTAATTTCATTTGTGCATATCTCACAGATCTGTGAGCGGAATTCATTGAAATTTTGTGTGTGTGTTCCTTTGTATGTTATCTACACTGTCAAACAATTTCAGGACCATTGGGGCATTTTGCTGAAAGTTATAGTCTGTCAAAGTTGCTGTTCAGCCATCGGTATTTGTGGAAGCTTCCTCTTTTGATTTGTTCTACGATGACTACTGCTGCATCTTCTTCATCTTGAGTGCCAACAGTTGTCTCAGAACAACACCTTGTACATACGTTTTAGATATTTCGAAGATCGTTAGAGTATTTAATTCAATTAGGAATGATGAGTTTGATACAGAATGTACATTCTACACAAGAGTTAAGGAAATGAGAGCACTGAGTGCAGTTTATGGTGTTTTGTGCTTTATTGGCTTTGATTTGCTTGTAGCACATGTTTGTTTGGTTGAAAGACCTCTTTCATTTGTAGTTATATATCTTACAGTATTGATCTAGTCTGATAGGTATTCCTATTCGGGTTTGCTTCCTCTAACATGTGTGATTGCTCCTATTAGCCCTAGTGCTCCACCAGCTCCTCTAGGGATGAATATCCAAGCTGGTGCAAGTGTGACTCCTAGTGGGAGTGGATCACAGCCGAGTCTAAATGCCCATGACCTACAACAAAGTGATCCTATTAGCTTTACTGCTCCACCTGCTCCTCCAAGGACGAATATCCCAGCAAGTGCAAGTGTGTCTCCTAGTGGGAGTGGATCACAGCCGAGTCTAAATGCCCATGCCCTACAACAATCGCTAATTATTTGTGTAATTTAGGTAATAATTCTTGTTAACGCTAATTGTTTGTGTAATTTAGGTAACAATTCTTGTTATCGCTAATTGTTTGTGTAATTTAGGAAACAATTATTGTTATCACTAACAGTTAATGTTATTTAGATTACAATTCGTGTTATCGTTAACAGTTTGTGTAAGTTAGAAAACAATTATTGTTATCGCTAATAGTTTGTGTAATTTAGGTAACAATTCTTATTATCGATAACAGTTTGTGTAAGTTAGGTAACCATTCTTGTTAGCGCTAACTGTTTGTGTAAGTTAGATAACAATTTTTGTTATCTTTAACTATTTCTCTAATTTATATAATAATTCTTGTTATCGCTGAATGTTTGTGTAATTTAGGTAAAAATTATTATTATCGCTAATTGTTTATATAATTTAGGAAAGAATTCTTGTTATCGCTAATAGTTTTTGTAGGTTAGATAACAATTTTTGTTATCGCTAACAGTTTGTTTAATTTAGGTAACAATTTCTGTTATCGCTAACTTTTTTTGTAATTTAGGTAACAATTATTGTTATCCCAAATTGTTTGTGTATTTTAGGTGACAATTCTTGTTATCGCTAATTGTTTGTGTAATTTAGGTAACAATTATTGTTATTGCTAACAATTTGTGTAAGTTACATAACAATTCATGTAATCGCTAGCAGTTTGTGTAATTTAGATTACAATTCCTGTTATCGCTAAGAGTTTATGTAATTTAGGTCACAATTCTTGTTATCAACAAGTGTTTGTGTAATTTAGGTACCAATTCTTGTTATCGCTAATTGTTTGTGTTATTAAGGTATCAATTTTTGTTATCGCTAATTTTTTCTGTAATTAAGGTAAGAATTTTTGTTATCGCTAAGAGTTTGTGTAAGTAAGATAACTATTCATGCTAGCGCTAACAGTTTGTGTAATTTAGATTACAATTCCTGTTATCGCTAACAATTTGTGTAATTTAGATAACAATTCTTGTTAGGGCTAACTGTTTGTGTAATTTAGATAACAATTCTTGTTCGCGGAAACACTTTGTGTAATTTAGATAACAATTCGTGTTATCGCTAAATGTTTGTGTAATTTAGGTAACAATTCCTGTTAGCCCTAACTGTTTATGTAATTTAGATAACAATTCTTGTTATCGCTAACAGTTTGTGTAAGCTAGGTCACAATTCCTGTAAACGCTAACTTTTGTATGTTATGGGCATAAAGATTCGGCTGTGTTCCACTCCCACTAGGAGTCACACTTGCACCAGCTGGGATATTCGTCCTTGGAGGAGCAAGTGGTGCACTATGGCTATTAAGAGCACTAGTCGCAGGAGCTCAGCCATCAGTAGAACTGACAGCAGAAGCAAACCTGAAGAGAAATGCTTTGTAGACTAGATCTATGGTGTAACATATGTAACTTCAAATGAAAGACGTCTTTCAACCATACAAATATGTACTACATGCAAATCAAAGACAATAGAGCAAAAAACACCTTAAACTACACTCACTGCTCTCATTTCCTTAACTCTTGTGTAGAATGTACATTTTGTATCAAACTGATTTTTCCTAATTGAATTAAATACTCTAACGATCTTCAACATATCTAAAACGTGTGTACAAGGTTCACTAGACAATCTATTCACAAAAATCTAAGTGTTTGGACCAGAATTGTCGATTAATAATATCTATACCCTAAAAATTCGGGTGATTATTATCACTTTTACATTCATTGGCGGCCCTACACACTAATTTACTTAAAGATAACTATTCGTGTAGATACTACAAAAAAATCCACACTAAATTTGGTCAATATTGAACTGTTGGTATTCCAAAAATATTCTAAGTTTTAGACTCAAATTTCTAAGACTTACTAAAGCTTACTTTTCAATAATTATTGGGCCCTTCGTGCCTCTGCGACCCCTTTCCCTTCTTGCCTTTTCCCTTCTGTCGCAGATGATACGCACATTATGGGCCCTGAGAATAAGTCGTGTCGGCATATGATTTTTTCAAATAACGTTTAGCGGAACCCAACCTTTCAATCCACCCGTCGAAGTGTGTTATTTGGTCTCCTCATAATATTTCACTTTTGTTTACTCCCCCTCCTAGTTTTCAAACCCTTTCTCTCCCCGATGGCATTCAGGTGCTTGGTTGCCCCCTTGGTTCAGATTCTTTCATGACTCAATTCCTTCATGATGCTTTACTGACAGATTTGGCCTAAGTGGACGATCTTCCTCGCCTTCTTGATCCCCAAGTTACTTTTGTTATGTTAACCAGGTGTTTTCCCCACCACCCTTCTTACCTTTCTCATACTTCCCCTCCCACTCCGCCATTTATCTCCTCTCTCTCGGTTTTTGAGGATCGCCTCATGGACGTCCTCCACACTTTGTTAGGTCGTGGGGCATTTGATCGGTCGTGGGGCATTTGATCGCGAGTCTGGGCCATCGGCCTGCATTCAAGCATCCCTCCCTGTCTCTACTGGGGGGTTGGGTCTATTATCCACTGCTCGTGTTGCTCCCGCTGCCTATTTGGGAAATATGTGTCTCATTGCCTCTACTCTTGTTTCTCGTTTCTTCGCTGAGGACACCCCCGTTCTAGCTACTGTTATCCTCCGGGTTGCGGTATGTTCGCCTTCCACGATCTCTATTGGACGCGTCACATTCTCTTCCTCCCCATGCCAGCGAATGTGCCAATTTTCTCCACCCTTGTTACAACATCTGTTGAGCGTGTCCAGGAATCGATATCTGATCAGGTTGTCGCCGCCATTAAATTCGACCTTCTCAAGGCGCTTCCCTTAGATTCTTCAAGTGCCCGTCTTCTCTCTTGTGGTGGACCTGGTTCTGGGTCTTGGCTTTTCGCCACAATTATTTTGGCCACTCTCCGATTTTCACCTGCTCAATTCACCACCGCCCTACGATTTTGCCTTGGCCTCCCCCATCCTCTTTTACTTCGCTCTCTTGTTTTTGCATGTGGTCGTGTCTTCGGGCCCGATGGTGTCCATTTGCTTCGTTACTCCCATGGGGGAGATTTGATCCAGGTGCATGACACTATTGCAAGTCACTTTGAGTTGATGTAGATGCGTTTTTTATATTTTTTTTGAAAAACATAGGATTTTCCTCTAAAAAGATGTAATCAACACTTCTATTTTTCTTTTCATGTGTACGCTGACTAAATACATCTATTCCTTTTCCCTCATTTTTCACTATGATGTTTTTGGCTACCAAAACTCTATTTCTCTTAATGTCATATACTTTATAACCCTTGGCATGATCATGATACCCTAAAAATATCCATGGTATGCCTTTTGGCCCTAATTTCCATTTTTGTGGATCATTATCTAGCATGAATATCTTACTTTCAAAAACTATCAAGTGACTTACATCTGGTTTGTGTCTTGTCCAGATTTCATAACGAGTTTTATCTTTTATTGCCCTTGTTTCTAACGTGTTTCTCACATAAGCTGCACAATTTATAGCCTCTGCCCAAAATTTGAAATCTATGTGTATATCAACCATCATTGTCCTAGCACACTCTGATATAGTCATATTCATCCTCTTTCAAACGCCGTTTTGTTCCGGAGAATAGAGAACAGTTAGCTGACGTGAGATTCCATGCAATTTTAGGAATTCTGCAAACTTATTAGAAATATACTCCCCTTCATTATCAGATTTGAATCCTACTATCTTTTTCTCATGCAGATTTTCAACCCCAGCCTTAGCCTCTTTAAATTTTGAAAAAACTTATCCGTACTTTTCAAAAAATAAACTGTAGTAAATCTACTATAATCATCAGTAAAAGTAAGCCTAAACTTAGAACCTCCCACAGATGGATACCTAGATGGCCCCCATACATCTGAATAAATTAGTTGTAGCACCCTACTACTTCTATGATCAGTTTACGAAGGGAAAGGCAACTTATGAATTTTTCCCATTGCACAACCATCACATACATTTGATGCTGGTTTTTGACTAATTTTTACACGTTCCACCATTTTTTGATTTACCATCATTTATAATCTATCATAATTCACATGTCATAAACGTTTATGCAATAAATCACAATCACTGATTACACTTGAGTACATAACATCATTGTCATTATCATTTGCAAGACTCAACCGATACAAATTGTTTCCTCCAGCAAAACCCTCTGAAGCTAATTTCCCATTCTTTCTCACTATCTTTTTCCCATTCTCAGATATAGTTTTAATACCTTTCTTTTCTACCACTCACGTAGAGAAAAAAATTCTTTTTAAAGAAAGGACAAGCAACACATCTTCCAAAACCCTTTTCACAAGTTTTCCATTTACATTCAACATAAGTGACACTCTCTCATTTGCTTTCGACTCAACAAACGTATCATCACTCAAATAAATTTGATAGGTGAAATAGATTGAATACTCTCAAATAGATGACGATTGCAACACATGTGGGGAGATGCACGGGAGTCCATTATTCATTCGTCTTCCTCCACGCCTTTTGTTGCTTGTGCCATCGCAAAGTATTTCTTTTCATCGTTGTCGGGAAAACTGCTCACATCCTCCTCCTTAAGTTCGTTGAAAAGAGTTGTTGGTCGTCCACCTGATTGAAAAAGAACCCGACCTTCATACCAACCAGAGCGAAAATTTCTTGTGGCTTTCGCTCTCTTGTAGGCATGACACATTCTGAACACATTCCCTTTTTCATCACAATAATAGGAGGTTAATGGTGACCTTCTAAGACCACTACCTCTACCACTGCCACTGCCATTCTTAGAGTCTGAAAATTGGTTAGCTAGTGCGTGCACGGACTTACTACTACCTCTTTGTGAAATCTAGTTAGCTTGTTCGCTTAAAAAAAACTGAATTGCTAACGCAATATTCACTGACTTTGTAGAAGACCCCTAAGCCTATCTATGGCTCCCATATATTCATCGGGCAAAGTTCTCATCAACAACATAGCTTGCTGAGGTGGTGAAAAGTCCTCACCTGCACTAGTACCTTGAAGGAACAACCTTTTCATAGCATAGCAATGATCTGACATACTACCTCCATAATACTTAAATTCAAAAATCTGAGTGACTATGTTAGTCTGGACAGTAACATCTACCTGAAAATACAAAGCCGAGTCTAAATGCCCATGACCTTCAACATTTACTCTTAAAATTGTGACTTGGGTTTGTAGCCACAGAAATGGCTTCCTAATTGTCGCACCATATTATTTGTGTCCCGTGTTGCGTAAACCCAATTCTTCAAGAAATGCCTTAATCCATAGAACCTCTTTGTTGAGGCGTAATACCCTTAATCCGTTGAGGCAATGGAGATTCTTCTTTCTCCAATCCGGCGCAGTCTCATTAGCAGTTCCTTGTATTATGGGTGATAAGTCCCTCTCCTCGAAATATGAACTTAACATATCTTCCCAATATAAGTAGTCAGTTCCATCAAAAATAGGCAATTTGGGCGGTGAGCCTATAACATGTTAAAGGTCATAAGCATTCTCTCTTGGCTATGATCCACTCCCACTAAGAGTCACGTTTACACTAGCGAGAACAGAGCCATTAATAGACATGAAAGCAGAAGCAAACCTCAAGAGAAATGCCTAATAGACTAGATCTATAGTGTAAGATATGTAACTCCAAATGAAAGAGGTCTTTCAACCATACAAACATGTACTGTAAGCAAATCAAAGACAATAAAGCACAAAACACCTTAAACTACACTCAGTGCTCTCATTTCCTTGACTCTTATGTAGAATGTACATTTTGTATCAAATTGATCATTCCTAATTGAATTAAATACTCTAAGATCCTCAAAATATCTAAAACATATGTACAGAGTTCACCAGACACCCTACTAGGATTAGGATTTACTAGAATTAGCTCAGATCATTCAGTATATGTGATGTGTGATGATAATCCTGATAAGGTGATTTCATTGCTGTGTATGTTGATGATTTGCTGTTAATTAGTGCGAACAAAGAAGGAATTGCTATGTT
>JBBHKE010001123.1:21199-45614 GCA_037447655.1 Zygnema cylindricum | reverse complement strand
TGGAGGGAGAGAAGGGAGAGGAGAGGGAGGAGGGGGAAGGGGAGACAGTCCATGGAAGACAGATTTGCTGTTTTTTGTTTCTTGTTGTAAAAATTTTGGAATTTTGGTGTTTTTTGTTTTTTGAAATTTTGAAAAATGTAAATTGGTTTTGAATGTCGGTTTTAATGTCGGTTTTGGGATTTTTTGTTTTTTGGTTTTTTGGTTTTTTGGTTTTTTGGGTCTTTATGTTTTTCAATTTTGAGTATTGGGTATTTTTGGTTTTTTAGATCGGATTTTGGTTTTCTCTCCCTCGGGAGGGAAGGAGTGGGAGGAATGATGGCTTCCGTACGTGTGGAAGGGAGAGGAGGACAGAGGGAGGGCGGGAGAGAGGGCCCAAAATTTGGCGTACGCTAAAGCCTCTCTGTCGCGGCTTTACTAAGACCTGGCAGCCAACATTTGAGCAGGTGCCCGAAAAGACGGGCAGACAAGACGGCGTGGAAAAAAAAAACAATTGCGGCCAAACTTAACGAAAGGTCCTCAAAATTCCTGTTTCGCACGTGTCGGATGGTGCGGAGGCGGTACGGGATTTGCGGAAGATGCTGCGTTGACGTGGCGCGGGGGTTGGAGCAAATAATTATTCTGGTTTTGGAATGAGTCCACTGTTGAATAATCAACTCACGTGTTTTTGTACTGATTCTAAGTTGCGCCGAGTAAAACGGCGCTTACCGGTTGACGAAGCAACAAGAAACGTGGTTTTTTGGGCGGCACCGCGCCGCCCAAAAACAAGGTACAAATCTGAAATTGTCTGGCAGCGGGACGGGGAGGATTCGGGGAAGGTGGAGCCAATGGAGACGAGACTTGCGAAAGGAAAAAAGAGAATAGAGACTGCTCGTGCGTTTTTGTCGGTCATTTTCGAAAAGTTGATGACAGCTGCCCAGCAGCTTCATTGGGCGTGTAAAACCACGCCAGTCCGTACAGGACGTTTTGTCGTTTCGGGAAGCTGCGCGCAAATGCCGGTATCCAACCTACCGAGAAACGGTGTACGGTTCCAAAATTGACGCGGATGACGTGGGAAGAAACAGCAAATCACGGGTCGCCGAAACCGGATACGACGCGGAATACGCGGAATGCCGAAGCTCGCGCGACTGCGATTCGATTTTTGACGACGTGATGCGACAACTGTAGAGTTCGCATGCCGCGGAGACGATTCTAGTGGATTCGGGAAGAAAACGAAACGAAAAGGGAAAAAAATATAAAAAAACAATCGATATTTGTTCCGTACGGAAAAAATGTTTGTTGATGGACGTGACGGCCGCCGTGAAAAACAACTTTTGCAAAAGAATATGATTGGATCGGAAAGTCCACGCGTTGTCTTACTACGTTTTGAATCCCGACAGCGACCACCACTCGTGCGAACCATAAAAACAAACAGTGCTACCAAAATTTTTTACTAAATAAAAAACTTTTGTTTCATTAGTTTTGATTTTTCGCATGGATTTTTCCAGCAGCCTTTGGTTCCAGAAGGGCAGACTAAAAGTTAGCCGAATACGGCAAAGAACAATTAAATACGAATAGTTAAATTACGGAAAGTTGACCAGAAATTGGGGTATGCTGTACTGTACTGTAGTATTCGGGAAAAAAAAAATGAAATAAAATTGTAACAGCAATGTTGTGAGCAAACGGTTTTTGCCAAAAAACGTTCATCGTTTACAGTTAGAATTAACCGCAGTTTGGACTGTTCTGAAAACATGGGAGTTCAAACCGTAGAACAAAAGGACGATAGAACCGTAACTACTAAGTACCAACTTCCGACTAAGTACATACAGTTTGTACTTTGTTCATGTCCTGCCCGCATACTAGAAACTTCGCGCCAGCGTGGCACTACTGAATGTCATCCTTTTTACATCTTTTCGGGGCCTTTCTATGCAGCGGCCGTTTCGGCTGGAGTCCGCACGTGTCGAAAACTACAAAAATGCGAAAAAATCTGATGACATTCTGGGGACCGGCTGGCACACTGCCCATCGTTATTAGAGTTAATAACACTAATTTGGTGAAGGCTTCATCTAGCCGAAAATCAAAAAATAATGTTAATAACGCTATTTGAGGACGTAAACTATTGTTTGCCAAAAACGTGATGGTAAGACCATCAAAGTAATAATAGTAGTAATTAATAGTAAAATTAGTAGTAATAACAGTACACCGCGAATCGTAATTAGAGTAATGAAAAAATTAGAGTTCAAAAACTAAAAAAAAAAAATAGAGTTATGAACGCTAATTTACGTGATAGAGTTGTTTCAACTATTAAATTTACTCTAATTTATTTAAGTACTCTAATTTGGCACGCTATTATCCTCTACTGTAAATAAGGTATTCGTAGAGAATTTGGCAAAACGTACAGTTTATCGTCACTATGACGTTTGCACTACGCGGTTTGTTGAAACGCAGTTACATGATAACGGCCTGTATTAAATCATTATTTGTACTTTTTAACTTAATAAAGTACAGTTTTGCACGGTCGGAGGTCGTCCGTAATCCACACTATTTAAAACAAACATATATTATAATTAACAACGCTAATTAAAATTTACCTTAAATAGAATAATAATAAAAATTAGAATCATCTACTCTATTTCATGTGATAGAGTAAAAATTTCCAGCGACCGAATTAGAGTAATTTACTCTAATTAGGATTCGCGGTGTAGTAGTATTGTTAGAAGTAGTAATATTGCACTAATCCTTAACACTAACGACAATTGGCAATTCAGTTTCTAACGGGCCGAAATTGGTATATCACCATATAAAGTAAGTGCTACATATTGTAGTACAGTTTGAAATTGAGTTAGTGTAGTATGTACCCTTTGTTTTATGGTTATATCTGTCCTCCAATTGTCTAAACATCCGTACATGGACTAAATGGTCTAATTGTACATCGAATTGCATCCTTCAATGGCAAGTACAAGCGCCAGTAGTCTTAAACCTCTACACGAGGCAACAATAACCTTCTCCGTGTATATACTACTTATTATATATAGCACATCCATCTTGACATTTTAATTGTTAATTCGACAACTTTTAAACGATGAAAGTGTGTTTATTGATTGACCAAAAACCACCCGTTTTAAATGAAACCAATACGCATACAAAAAGGTCGTATATATTGAAAGTAAACTTTGTTTCGTATTATTGTAGTTGTGTGTTATACATTTATGTGTTTTTATTACGTTTAGCGTTTGACCTAACTTTTAACTAGTTGTGTATTGTGTTGGCAAACTAAATTTATACGCGTCATTTTTTTTTCATATATACACTATTTTGCTTGTTTTACAATAACCTTTTTTTATTAACGACATTTTCACCAATACATATACACGTATACCAATGTTATTATAATAATATATTATTTTAACGATTAATAGTTACATTGATATGTTAAATGACATTATCGCAAAGAATTGTATCGTAAGTGAAAGTCGTCGTAAATACTTATCAGTTGATCCCTAAAAAATAATAGAATTACCATTTATTTGTGTTAACAAAATGACCAACAAAAGCATTTTTTACCTTATAACACTACTTGTTTACAACGATTGACATTCCATGATGCATCCGTCTCTACATTTATTTGATGTGTATGGTTGAGTTTACAACGCACTAAATGTTGCACTATACTGTTGCCTGGCACGCAATTGAAGAATGCTCCCAAAAATAATTAGTGCATCACATTTTATTTTCACTTGCTCAAATTTATAAAATAGTTATTAATTCCATAAAAAAATAATAGAAAACAAAAATATTTCCCAATTTGTCACATACTAATGAATCGCATTGCGATCAATTTTTCGATGCTTCATACTAGATTTTCTAAAGGATACTTGATGTATATATGTTCCTCTTATCGCTTATGGAGGGTATTAATTATTGTATGCCATAAAAAAACGGGGCTTCTAGGGTTATGGGTGTTGGTGGGGTGGGATGGTTGGTCTAGGTTTTCCGGCCCAACTTTAATCAAATACATTTCAAATTGCTTAGCTTGAAACATGGGTTGAGCCTTTGGAAAAAGGTCTAAAGTCAAGGTTAAAAAAAATGAATATTGTAATTTTTTGTAGGTTTTTTATAAATCATCAATGTACAAAAGGGGTTAACACGTTCGAACTTCCGAAGAACATTGTAGGCATAGTTTTCCTACTCGTATTGATTTGGATTTTTTTCTGAAAATTACGTAGTATTCGCAAATTTTATATATCGCTTATATTTCGCTGTACAAAAAATGTACGGAATGTAAAAAAAAAAAAACGTTGCACCAATTGCGCTGCCGAAGTTTGAATTTGATTAGAAAATACCTCTCTAAACAGGAATTTGCCATTGAAGATGCAATAGAAGCGACCAGTAAAGGTACCATTGGAACCGCCATTGAAGCTTTCGCGGACCTCACCATAAGCATCCATGCCTAAAACTCACGGAATAGAGTGGGATTATGTTAAGGCTCCAGACGGGGGGCTACTTGGAAACAACCGAATATTATTCGTATCTACTACAACTTCGTATACAATGGTCAAACAACAAGGATTAGAAACCACTTTATTGGGAATGTGAAAAGTGGAGGAATTAGAGCTTGCCATTTATGTCCGGACGAGGTGAAAGAGGAGTTTACTTTATCGAAAACTGAGAGAACTTCTCATGGCTCTCAGAAACGTGTCATATCTGATTTGGATGATCTCACCGAGTGTCCTGGTGGATCTAGCCATAGTAGTAAGGTGCAAGGTGTTCAAACAAAAATAACGAAATTAATTGATATGCAAAACAAAAAAGAGGTTGATGTAGCATGGGCTAAGGCTTTCTTTGCCAACGCCTAGCCGTTCGGACTATTAGATGACCCCTATTTTAAGGCAGCAGTGAAGAAGACCGGGGAGATAGGGGGTTCTTACAAGTTACCTCACCGCAATGCCATGAGAACTCGTCTCTTGGCAGAGACAAAGGCAACAATAAAACAAGACTTGAGGAGCTACGTGAAGACGTTAGAAGCCACTAGTGCCTCGATCACATCAGATGGATGGACAGTAGTTGATGACACGCCTCTCATTAACATTATAGCTGTCACCCCCAAGGGTGACATGTGTCTCACGGCGGAAGACACTAGCGGGAAAATTAAGGATGCTGGTTACGTTTGTAAGGTGTTAGAGAAGGGAGTTATTGCGGTAGGGGTCGAGAATGTGGTGCAAGTTGTGTCAGATTCTGCCCTTGTGAATAAGGCTGCAGAGTCTCTGCTCGTGAGTAAATACCCTTCGATCACCTGAACGCCATGCGCTCCCCACGTATTGGACTTACTGTTGGAGGATTGGGGCAAGTTACCATTTATTTCAACACTTGTCCGAGAGGCAAAAGAGGTGCTGAAATTTATTACCAAACATAACATGAGTTCTGCCATGTTCAAAAAAATCTCTGCACTTCGGTTGTTGAAACCTGGAGAGACAAGGTTTGCGACAAATTTCATCATGCTCCAAAGATTTTTACATGTGAAGGACAACTAGGAGTGCTTAATGTTTGATGACAGTTAGAAGCACTGGATGGGTAAGGCTACATACAAGATCGAGGGGCTAAAGATTAAAGATCACATTTTGAGCCTAACGTTTTAGACGAGAGTGACGGAGGCTGTGGCAGTTTCAAAGCCGGTGGTGTGGCTAATGAGGGAGTGTGACAAAGGGGCCCTGAACGTGGGAAAGGTTTATTAGGGTTTTTAACCGTTGGTCAGTTTTTGCAGAAGTTATCCATCGATGGAGGTGAAAGAAATTATGAAGTCATACAGGCATTGGAAGAACTGAAAACATCGTTCATGGGCAGATGGGAGATGGCCCATAGTCCCATGTATACCGCCGGCTTTGCACTCCTTTGAAACTCTAAGACCTCCATAAGTCCTCAAAGTGGACAGCTTCCAAGAAGCCTCTAGGATAACCCTGACCCCTTTGTGTTTCAGCAAAAATAACTGTCACCTTGACAGACAAAAACTCTGACCAACTTCACCCCTGTGAAGACAAGACTCCCCTGAGTCGATAGTAAAAAGAATCTCTGAATTTGCTCCCCTGAGCAGTAAGTTATGGAGGGTCAAAGTTGACCTTTTGTACAGAAGCTCTGTGGGAGAGAGGGTCCTATCTTCTAATTTTTCTAAGTCATATCTCTCTCACAGACTCTATCTACTGATGTACGGAACCAATCAGATTACAGTTCCGTACGAAAAAGTACAGCTGCCGGTGTACTTTATGTTCGGACACTGTACGACATGGCCTAAATGTCGACACGTGGTATGTCCGGATTCGCTCCTTTAATCCTCGGAGATGCCGCGCTCCAATGTAACATCGCCACGTGTCATCCGATGTGGCGATACCCACAAACTGCCGAATTCTTCTTCCGCGATCTCGGCGCTAATTCCGGCCGTCCGATTAAACTCGTATTTGATCGTAGCCGTAATAAATACATGCGCGGTATTTGTTTCGCTTACGAAATCTATGCGCGGTATTGATTTCTTATCCGTACCGCAATTCGTACTTTTACATACCAGATCTATGTATCCCGTTAACAATTATAGTTAAATGATATATCCTACGAATTATTGTTTAATTAATTATCGTACTATATAATGCGTAATACTACTTCTAGACTTAACGGCTAAGGCTACCGGCTAATTACTATCTGTCGGCCGGCAGGTACCAGGATCAAATCCAGTGACCGGCATATACCTTATAGTTAATTATCCCCTAACTAGTATAAATTTCCCATAAACCTCAGGATAGCCTAGGTAGCCATGGCTCTAGCTTCCTCTCCAATTTCTCAGTGACTGCGACAAGTTTGAGAGTTTGGAGAGAGAAGTTAGAGGTAGACTCCCTCGGCTTCTTTATTTCTATTCAGACCTAGAAAATACTTTAAAACCATTAATTTCTACAACATATTGCTGATGTACTACTCAATACACCGTGAATCGTGATTAGCGTTTAGAAATTATTAGTGTTAATAATTAATTAGTGTTAGTAATACTAATTTGGGTATTACAATTTATTTTTTAAATGTTTAATTGTAATTTCTCCATAACGATGATTTAGGTACGCCGGATCTGACGTCATTATATAAACAGTAAAGTAGGTTGAAGTACAAAATATGACAATCCGTACAACGTCGCGTCCCTTTACTATAGTTAATCCATAATTATAGTTTGGGTTTGCAAACGCGTTTTGTCAGAAACTCGACTCCACGTGTATTATAAGCGCAGTTCTGTATGCAACCGACATAAGTTAACTACCATTTCTGTACAATTTTCGCTAACATAGTACAATGTTGTACAAACAAACACCTTCCGTACACCACACTATTCATGAAAAACGTACGGTATGCCTGTTAACGCCAACTTACAAGAACCGTAATTAATGTCAAGGAAAATTTATATTTATTAGTTGTGTTTTTGGTATCAATGTCAAAATTTAGGGGTGCCGATATAGAGTACATAATGCTTATAACGATTCACTGTGTACTGTTCAGTACACCGTGTATCGCTATTAGTGTTAATAATTTTTTCGCCACTAAAAAACATATTTTCTCCGTACACACATGTACAATTTTATCCTGGAGACCGCCAATCATAAGGTGAGAATCTCTGCTTTCAATTGCAGCCGTCATATCCATTACCCGGCTAGCGTGTACGGATAAAAGACGATTTAAGCGACAAAAATAACATTAACACTAATAGCGATAAACGGTGTACTGTACACCGATAATCGTTATTAGCGTTTAGAAATTATTAGTGCTAAAAATTAAATAGCGTTATTAACGCTAATTTGGATTTTTCAAGATTTCGTAAAAAACAATTTACTCTAATCGATCCATTCGCTGATTTGGGTATAACGAATCTGCCATTAAGATCTTCACAGTAAAATAGGTAAAAGTACCAAATATGACAAATAGTACACCGTCGCGTCCTTCTACTCTAATTTATTTAAAACTCTAATTTGGGTTTTCTCCCGTATAATTAATACGCGGTCAGTATCTTTACACTAGAA
The DNA here is from genome assembly GCA_037447655.1 of Zygnema cylindricum. Taxonomy (NCBI): domain Eukaryota; kingdom Viridiplantae; phylum Streptophyta; class Zygnematophyceae; order Zygnematales; family Zygnemataceae; genus Zygnema; species Zygnema cylindricum. The sequence goes on along the minus strand of JBBHKE010001123.1, from coordinate 37,593 downwards.
TAGGTGCAAATTCATTGTGCCTTATTGTGATTATTTGAATCCATATTTCGTACTTTTTTTACCTAACAAATTACCATTCTGTATGGTCCAACATGTCCGTACACCATAGTATTTAAAAAGATCAATAATTAGAATTATTAACGCTAATTCACTAGAACCTTAATTAACATAAATGCAAATTTAGTGTAATTAATTCTATTTCAGGTTTTGGGGTCAAAATTCGAGGGTGCCGATATAACGTTCATAACGCTAAATCGCTAATAACGATTGGCGGTGTAGCATCCGCAAGATACATTGTCATCGCCTGAATTAGAATATCGTCACATCGCTAAGGTCATCGATAAAATTGGATAATGGGCTACATGCCTACGGCCCTACGTTAGTATGTTATAATCTGCCGTGTCAACAAAATTTTAAAGTGCGAATACATATTTTATATTGGTAGAGGTCGCAAAAGTCAAAATTTTAGGTAACCGAAACATACCTTTTTTTTTTAATTCCGAGTACTCGACGACCGACCGGGTTATGTCACGCTCCTAAATTGTTAACCGTTACCCGAAACGCGTTTACGAAATTAAAAGTTAACCGAAACTCGATTTCTCGCGACTCCCTATGGCCCGTACCCGAAAAAGTACAAAATTAATGGTACATTTCCCTTATACCTTCCACGATACCAAGAGTACAACGTACAATAATGTTTGATAGTATGGACAGTACAAAACTTTTTTCGTTTTTGCTTACCCGACCGTAACCGATTTAATTTTTAATTTTTGTGAATCAACCGCCCGAATCCGCCCGGCCCCCCAAATTTGGCACCCGAATCCGTTCCGGATCCGACGCGGGCGGTCGGTTATCGGTCGGGTACGGTTTCGGTTAACCGTTTGCGACCTCTGCATGTTGGTAAGGAAAGCATATCGGGACATTGATCATGGTTGCGATACTGCACGATACGCACCCTAGTCAAAAACTCAGACATCACGACACTGCGTATCTGGCACCACACACGCGTGCTATTTGTTTTTGGCGCCAATAATTCAAACGTCAAAGTTACGATTTGAAAGTATGGAGCCTTTTGGCGCCATTTTGACTACAGTTCTTCCTTCGCCCCGCGAAATTCGTACAAAAAAGGTACTCTGCAAGACCTACTTTTGTTTCCACAGAACCAGCTTAATGAGCACATTTCCATCTTAGGCTATTGCAGGAACTTTTCTGGATTGCTGCTGGTTGAAACCATATTTTTTTAATTCTTTCTCTACTTTCTAGTCTCTTATCGCTCTCTTCTCCTCTCTTCTCCTCTCTTCTGCTCTCTCCTTTCTGTTGTACTTGACCAGCATCCAACCTTCACAAAAACTCCTGCTTCGCTCTTGTTTCCCCTCTGTTTCCAAGCTCTAATGGCCTCTACTGCGTTACCCAAACGAAAATTGAAGGGATCTAGAGTAGAAGCTCACGCCTCTGGCTTATGCAGTGTGACATTTGACGTCAATGGAGACTATATTGTAACCGGAGGAGCTGATGGCTTTGTTAAAATATTTAAACTGACGGATATCGAGGCAAATCCTGCCGCAAGCTGTCATAAACTTGTGGAGGTCAGCAAGGACAAAGCAGAAGAAATAATCTGGATCGAGGAAATCTTTTGACCAGCATTGATTATTAGGCATGAGCGGATGTCCCGATCCGGAAATTCCGGATTCGATTTTTGGATCCATCCACCTCCCCGCGTCTGCGGAAAAGTTTTGAAGTAAATAAAATACAGTCAAATTTTCCACGTCAAACATAACGACAAGATTATTTGCTTGAAGCTCTTTTCTCCAATGTAGTTGGTCAGTTCCAGTGTGCTGTTCCTGTGAATAAGAAAGAAAAGAAAATTAACGTAGTAATTCTTTCACGTTAAGCATAAAATTCGATCTATTTGTACGTTGTTTGCTTGAAGTTGATTGCTTAAATTCGCTTGAAGTTATTGAAATTATTTGCTTGACGCTTATCTCCAATTGTTTTTGTCGCCTGTGACAGCTGGCACTTTTGTCAGTAGCTTCACTCGATTCCAGCTGCCAGTGAGAGCATTGGCGTTTAGCAGCACAGGCAGCATTCTTGCAGCGGCAGGAGACGAAGGGACAATTAAACTTATCCAAGTTGACACCAATACTGTGACAGCTGCATTAACTGCAAAGGTTTGTGTCTGTGCCTCCCATTCCCCCATTTTATGCCACAGTTCAACTCATAGTTAAAATGTGCGGAAATGGAAACACTATGTGGTGACCACATACAATATGCGTATTGTATGGTTTTCCTCGAGTATAATCCGCGTATAGTACGAAGTGACCATATATAGTGTTTCTGACTGTTTTCGCATATTTGAACTTATGAAATTCATACTCCTGGTCATCAGGTTTAAATTGCTTCTCACTGGTCATTCTGTTTTGAAGCTATGTGTTGGGGTCCCCAACTAGAAATTGCCCTTTAAATGGATACATGCCAATTTTGTCAAATCATTAACCGCAATCGACATAGAAAATATAGATTATATGCTTAATATGGGCTCGTGTCTCAAGAGCAAAAGAGTCGCCTGCAGTCAAGCCTCATGTGGTTATTCTTACTCATAATACATTTGTCTAAACAGTTCGGACAATGGAAATGGGCAAAGAAACGATGTTTAATCATAGAATCCTGATTTGGAGCGTTCCTAGGATTAGCATTATGCTTGTCAGAGGGCTACAATGGTTTCATGGACAGAAATTGATTGGGTAACCACTCTCTGTCTAGTTCTGTATTCAGGTGTCTCTTATTGATATTACTGGTCTTACCGGCCCAGTAATCGTATGTACTTTACAAAATTGTGCAGTTTTTTGTAAGATTACCATGATTACTGCTCCAGGAACCCCAGTTGTAGGACGCGTATATTTCCCCTATTACATGCATCCGAGATATGGCAGCTGAAGAAGCGCCTTGTTCTTTGTTCGGTGTCAGGTACACCGGGGCCCCATCATAAGTCTGGCCTTTGACCCCAAGAACGAACTTTTTGCGTCAGCCGACACCGATGGTGTTGTTGTGATATGGGCGTGGGATTCAGATACGAATGACTGGTTGGTAAGAGAATAATTTGCGAATCATTTTTTTCATGTTGTTGTGTTGTTGTGCTGAAACAAATGCACATATAAACGTTTAACCATGTTATTATTTTTTTGGCAAAGCACATGGAAGGCATGCATCGCACTATCAGTCCATCCCATAGTGGTAGGAGAAAATGCAACCCAACCTACTGAAAAAATGCAATTTTTCTCTTTGCAGGTGAAATATGATGACATGCACAAAGGGCCGCGAACAGATCCAGATGATTTGCAGCAACTGCAAATTGCATGGCAACCATATTCCGGAAACTTATTGGCTGCACCAAATGAAAAGCACCAGGTTTACCTTCTTGACCGTGACACAGCTCAGCTGATGCAGGAGAATGAGTGCCTCAAGGTGAGAATCCTAACTTAAGTCAACACCATTCATTCTTTTCAGCTCTTTCAGCCCTCTTTTGGGCTTCCTAAAGAATAAGATCTTCCTGAGGATGAATGTTTTCTTCTTTTCTTTCAACCAATTCACTTTTTCCTCCTCTACTCACCTGGATCTTATTTCGTGATGTTTGCAGTCATTTACTTATGATGTATGTCTGTTTGATTGGTTTCTACATTTTGAAACTTTGTATGTCTGTCTGTTTGATTCGTTTCCACATCTTGAAGCTTTTTATCGTATGTCTGTTTGATTAGTTTCTACATCTTGAAACTTTTTTTATGACGCTCTGTTTGTATGATTGGTTTTCACATCTTAAATACTTTCAGGCATAACTTTTTGCACTCTGTTATCCTCGCAGGATGCCCATACATCCAACGTCTCTGTGGTTTCTTGGTCTCCCAATGGCCGATACATCGCAACAGCTGCATCAGATGGACAGGTTATTGTTTGGGACACAACCAAGGGACAGGATGTCGGTTATCAGAAAGTTTCTGCAACTGTTTGTGGCCTCGACTGGAAGCCAGATGGCAACATGATAGCCATGGTCGATGTGGAGGGACAGATGGCTGTATGGAACGACCCTGTACCGGATCATATGCCTTCACCCTTTGAAGGAGCACATAAGCCAGCCGGTGAGTTGTGCTGTTTGTAACATTAGATTTTTACTTTGGTGACCTTTCTTCTATCCACGTTGACTACCTGCCATCTTTTGTGACCTCTTGTTGTGCTGGTTAGCGAACCTTTGTTATCCATGGTTGGGATTTCATACTTTTATCACTTCAGGATTGAATTTTATCTCCCTTAGACGTGCTTTTGACATACTTTCCATATACCGAAATTTTCGTTTAATTACTTTTTTGCTAAACGAGGAATTATGTATGCATGTTATGTTATCTGATGAAAAAGGTGTGTTTTGCAATAGAATGTAGAGACCAGCCCATATGACACTCTTTAAGAAGAAACTAATGTAATATTTTAGCAGGTATCAATCGGAAGGTGGTCAACGACTTCAGGGATGAGGTTCAAGGGGAGGCAGTGACAACCTCTATGAGTAGGGATGACTTGGAGGACCTCAGTGTACCAAAGGACATGGAAAATGATGAAGTTGCGCAAAACTCTGAGTCTGACGATTCTGAAATCGCATTCAGAAGGACAGTTCGTCGGAAAAAGAAAATCTCGAAGGGAGGTGTGTCCAACAAACCTCTTCCAGACACCATGTCAGATGATGGACAAAGTCTACAATATGAACAAAAGGAGCGAAGGAGCAAACAAAAGAAGACTTTTGATGAGGAGTTTGTAAACCATGTGGCAGAAAGTGGGACACCAATGCAGGTAAAATGTTGTTCCATACGCTTCACTTATTCACACCACAACTTCCTGCTCTTTTTTCATGTATGCTTTTATGTTGATCCCTGTACAAACTTCTACCCTTTGTTCATGGTACACTTTTATGTTGATCCCTCTACAAATTTTTACCCGTTTCACGTGTACTTATAAGTTGATCCTTATAGTTTCTCTACTGTTTTTGCAGCGTGTGTGTATTGACTTGATTGCAGCATGTTAGCCCAGACTTCCTGCTGTTCAAAAAGTAGAGGTTTCCTATCATAAAAAATAACCCCACCTTTTGCAAAAGTTTGCATGTGTATTTTTGACAAAAGGCACTCGGTCAGTCTAAACGTTTTATTTGCTAAACTTTGTATGCTAAGCATTTTATTTGACTCTCAAAACCACCGGGAAAAATTGTCTATTTCAAATGCAGGCAGCATTTCAACCAGGCGCCACCGACCCTGTTCTTGGAAAGAAGCATTTTCTTGCTTACAGCTTATTGGGCTGCATAACATCAAAAGAAGACGGCGGTCAATCTCATGTTGAGGTGCACTCTTGGTTGCTTAGTTTCGACAATTACACATGTTTGTTTGAGCCCAAAAGATGTATTCAAGTTTTTGCAGAATGGAACTAAGCATTATATAAACTTGCTTCGCACAAAATGAAGATATATTCAGGTTTTTTGCAAAATGGAATCAAGCATTTTAGAACTTGCTTTGCATAAAATGATTTATTCAGTTTTTTTGCAGAATGGTATTAAGCATTTTGAAAACTTGCTTTGCATCAAATGATGTGGAATCATTCATTCAGTCCGGTGTTCCGTTTTGCGGAATTCCTACCGATAATTGCCAATTTGCTGAAAGGAAGTGGACCTTTTCTGCTTTACCAGATTGATTTCCATGATACAAACTGTGGATATCGGGTGCCTCCCATGCTAGACTATTACGGCTTCACTATGGCAGCTTTAGGAGATAAGGGAAGTGTGTTTGCAAATCCGAGACGGGGAGAAAAGAGTCCAAGTACATTCCTATACAGGCCTTTCAACAGCTGGGCTGCTAATAGTGAGGTGTAACCTCCACTTTTTGCCTACTCTTTGCATTTTATACCAGTATCTCATTTTAAGCCTGTCCTGCTTTAGCCTCAACTGTAAACTGCAATCATTTATTTGTTCATGAGGAACATTTTCAATCTCCCTTGCTTGTCTCGGTAGATGGTACAACATGAGCAGAAAAAGGTTCATATCATGTCTCATTTAAGGAAGAGAACTACATCTAAGGAGAACTTTTCACGAGGGCTAGGGAAGTTCCAAAAACTTGACTAAGTTCATGTTATAATATTGCTTCCAGTGTTTAATGTGGACTCTCACGCTGGAAGGCTGAGTGAAGATTAAAAAACTTGACTCTATTTGTAATATATACTGCTTTGATATTCGTAACATGTATTGCTCCGTGTTTAATGTGGACTCTCATTTTGGAACTCTGAGTGAAATATCTCCTTTTTGAGAATCTAGATTATTCTTGATGGGCGCGTAGATGTATTTACTGGGAAAATACAGAATTACCAGAGATCTTAAAATCACATGAAGACCCGACAAGTTATAAGCAGTACAAAATTGGAAAATACAAACCAATACACACAGATAAATTAGTTGAGCTATCGGAAAGAGATTCTTTGAAGGAAATTATAGAACTGGGGGAGAGGTGAGAGGGCTGAGAAGGGAAGGATATTGTATGCAGTGGTCTATGAGGTTTTCGGGAGATGAAGAAGTTACTTGTGTCGCCATTGGAAAGAGATGGGCAGCTGCCTCAACCAGTTTGCATATGTTGCGTATCTTCTCCGACGCCGGTATACAGGCAAGCTTCTCATCCCACCCTCTCCCTCCCTCCCACCCTCTCCCCACTTCTCACCCTCTCCACCCTTTCATCCCTCTCCCTCTCGCCCCTTATTTTTGATGCCAGGCGTTAACCTTTTTCCTTCCCATGTTTACCTCTACGCTCCCTCTCCCCCCCTCCCTCCCCCGGCTGTCTGCCGTTCTTCCTCTCTCCCTTCCCCCGCTTTTCAAGGCAGTTTGTTTCCTGAGTTTAGGATTTCTATGCGAAGTGACTAAAGCTTTAGTTTGCAAAAAAAATCCTGTTTTCGGTCTCTGTTTAATATCAACTTCTGTAGGATCGGAGGAATTGAGGAAACAAAACCTAAACCTATTCTGACATAAACATAGTAAACAAACAGGCCTATCTGCACACAATTTTTTTTTTATGGGATTCAAATTCTCCAGAAGAAGGTTCAAATCATTGCTCAATTAGTTTGCACACTTCTGATGAAGGTATGATATGATGTGTTTGAAAAGACGAAAACACAGCTGATAATCTGCTTGAGGAAGCTCACGAAATCGAAGTCACAGCACTGATACTTTAAATTTGTTATTTTTCTCTCCCTCTCCCTCTCCCTCTCCCTCTCCCTCTCCCTCTCCCTCTCTCCCTCTCTCTTTTGCAGCGAAACGTCTTATCACTTCCCGGTCCGGTGGTAACCATGGCTGGCCATGAGCACCTTCTTGCAATTGTGACACATGGAGGATCTCCTTTGCCTTGTGGTGACCAGGTTTTTCAACTCTTTCAAGACTCATATTAACTTATCACACTGTATTAGCATATTAAAATACTAACTTACTGACCTGTTACAATCTTAACTTATTAGTATTGTAAATGTTCACCTTTGTGTCAGATTGCACTGTATAGTAGAGCTGTTTTGTAAATTTTCTCACAAAACTAGGTTGTTTTAGTCACCTTGTAGGCTATCTTTTCTTGTTATACTTAACGATGCTAGTCGTCTTAGCTGGGCAAAGTTTATTGCTAATTTATGCATGCTTCTATTATTATGATCGTATACATTTGTCAAAGAGAGAACGTCATAGACTCTTTTCTGGGCTTTGGAGCCAATAGTTGTTTATCAAGTCATTCTCAGAAGGTACATTAAACCTTCTCCCTTCTTTGGACTAACTACGGAGTTTTGAACGGTGCGCAGGTCATGGAGTTCACTGTATATGATGTACGTGACCAGAAGAAAATTAATGGTGGTCGACTCTTGCTTTCTCCGAAGGCCACTCTGACATGGTTGGGTTTCTCCGAAGATGGCAATCTCGGGTCTTATGACTCGCAGGTGAGTCACTTGTGGGAAAAAAATGGTTCTAGACCATGGGAGTTTCCAATTTTCTGTCTTACTAGTGCAATTTTGACTGAAGGTTTCTATCTTACTAGTTTAATTTTTACTGAAGGTTTCTGTCTTGCTAGTATAATCTTTACTGAAGGTTTGTGTCTTTTTAGTGCAATTTTGACTGAAGGTTTCTGTCTTACTAGTATAATTTTTACTGAAGGTTTCTGTCTTGCTAGTGCAATTTTGACTGAGTTTCTGAGTTTCTGTCTTACTAGTTTGATTTTGACTGAAGGTTTCTGTCTTGCTAGTGGAATTTTGACTGAATTTCTGAGTTTCTGTCTTACTAGTTTATTTTTGACTGAAGGTTTCTGTCTTCCTAGTGCAATTTAGACTGAAAGTTTCCGTCTTACTAGTACAATTACAGAAAGTTTCTCTTTTACTACTGCAATTTTGACTGTTGGATTTAAAACACTGCTAGAATGAGTGGCCACTCATTGCACTATCATGAATTATTGTGGTATGAATGGGATTTCTATACAAAGTTATCTTGTGTTTGGCCAGGAATAGGAATTTTTTCCCGTCCCGCTGAGCATACCGGCTTGTTTCCATGCAGGGCATTTTACGAGTATTTTCTCCTGACTATGGGGGGTGCTGGACACCTGTATTTAGGTTTGTGGAACTTTTCTGTAAACTTCATCTAAGAAAGTCATAACATTATGCATATTCTCAATTATTTGTCGTTATTATTTCTTTTTTTTTTTATAATGTTTTGGTCATCTTTTGGTCATATGACCCGATATTTAGTCTAATATATCAATTAGCATGGCTAAACAATGACCAAAACATGGTTAAACATGATCAAAACATGACCAGAAAAATGTGAGTGAGAATATGCTTTTTCTCAAAATTGGTCAACTGAAAGCTCTGCAATAAAGGTCTCTGTTTATGAGTTTTGCAATAAGCAAATGTTCAAACTGACTATTTTGTTGACTTTTGTCATGGAAACAGTTCATCTGTGGAAAGGAAAGACGCTGACGAGAACCACTGGATGGTGGGATTCAATGAAATGCAACTGTTTGTCATTATCTGCAAGTTGCCTGACACACAGCCACAGGTATGTGATCCTGTTTCATGTTCTGTTCTGTTTTTTGTTATCCTTTCCTGTTTCCATGTTCTGTTCTGTTTTTTGTTATCCTTTCTTGTTTCCATGTTCTGTTGGGCAGTTTTGTTGTACGATTTCTGCGGATAAGACCAGTATTCAGCCTTTCTCAGCATAAATAACGCATTAATTTTTTTTTTTCGTATATGGCAGGTGCTCCCGAAACCTGTACACACCATTCTCTCACCTTCAGTGCCATTAGCACACTCTGATCTTGGAGCGGACAGCTTGGAGAAAGAGCTTGTACAAAAGTCATGGCAACTCTCTAAGGTAAAATCTCCCTCCGACCATTCTCTCTATGCATGAAAGAAATTATTTTCTTCGTTGTAGTCGACATTTCACATGTTTTTAAATATTCCTTTCTTCATTGCAGTGTTGACTCATCTTTCTATGTAGCTCTATTTCTGGTTGTAAACTTATGTCATAAACTTATAAGTCTATGTCACAACTTTCCACTTAATCTTTTTTTTTTTTGAGACTGTGACAGCATCGAGCGAAGGCTGACGAAGCACTGGCGGAAGGAAAGGAGGACGAGGAAGAGGAGGAAAAGATACTTTCAACTGAGGCAGAGCTGGATAAGTGTCTTCTTAGACTTATCGCAGCTGCTTGCAAAGGTAAAAAGTGCCTATCTTTTAAAATCCATGATTGGAACACATTGGTTTTCATTTAAATTGTAATGCTCTGCAATGTTGGGTAAAGAGATCCTATCTTAAAATTTCATTGTTGGGAAATGTCGGTTTTCATTTAAAACTTTTAATGCTCTAGAATGGCATTCGTAAATCAGTATGGAATTTCAGAATGTTAATGGCTTTTTTTGGGTAAAGTTTATGATGGTTGGTTGCACAGTGATGGGAATAGAGGTGGTAGGACTGAGTTTCAATTCAGAATTTAGTTGCATTATCCAATCATTGAGTCAAGAACAACGGATATAAGGCGTTAACATGCTTGTGGATATCCAAATGATATCCAGTCTATTTACAATGGGCAATGTAATTACTGATTCATACTCAGCTGCCCACTTTTTGAAGCCACTGTTTGACTTCTTTCTGCATTCATGTGGAAAATATGAGGAGTTTAGGAGGAATGAAATCAACATTTCCTGAACATAATAATGAATAGATGAAGATGATGAATGGATAATGGAATGGATTGATGGACAAATGGATGGATCAAGGGAATGGATGAAGATAATAGATGTATGGAATGGATTGATGGATAATGAATAGTTGAAGATGATGGATGGATGGATGGAATGGATGCAGGAAGTTGATGGATGGTTGGATGGATTTAATGAACGGATCTGTGACTGTATAGTTGAATGATGGGTGCGTGGAAGGATGGATGGATAGAATGGATCAGTGGCTGTATGGCCGAATGACGGCTGTATGGATGGGTGGATAGATGGATGGATTGAATGAACAGATCAATGACTGTATTGGCTGTATGGTTGTTTGATGAGTGCATGGATTGATGGATGGATTTAATGAAAGAACTCAACGACTGTATGGGTGCATGGATGGGTGCATGGACGGTGGTCAGCGGACAAGCTGGTGCGAGCGTACGACTTGGCGGCGATGCTGGCGCTGCATCGGTCGCTGGAGGGCGCCGTAAAGCTCGTCATCGCCATGCGACTGCCGGCTCTGGCAGAGAGGTTGCATGTCATGTTGGAGGTAAGAGAACATTCTTGGAACTTGCGTTTAGACAAAGAAGCCACGCTGTTTTACGAGAAGTCACACTGTTTTAATGGCATTGGAACTTGATTTTAAACAAAAAGAAGCCACACTATTTTATAACTGTGATAATCAGGGATGGAGTATTGTGTGTAGAGATTGATGAAAAATTATTCATTTTTACCCACTGTATTTCCACTGCCATTAGTCATTTTCATCACATTAGTGCTATCTGAGTGCGAAAAACCTTAGAGGGAGGAGGCAATTTAAGAGAAGAGTTAAAAATTGGCTTGTGAAAGTCACATAAGTAATTCACAAAAAGCGTTTTTTTTTCCTTAAGACAAGCACTCGGTGGACCTGTAAGATGTATTTTCACGAGTCCTTATACTTCGAAAAAACCAGAACCACGAGCTCTGACCAGTAAACCTAAAATGTAATACTAATTCGATTGTAATCCACAACTTCCGACCATAATACTTAAAATATAATTTCAATTCTGTTACTCCCACTTACAGGAAAGGCTTCGTGAAGAAGAATCTCAAAATGTCGCAAGTCAACAGCACAACTCTCCTCCCCATAATATACCTTCCCAGTTACAACCTCAGGGAAGATATTCCCCCACAACTCCTGACTTACCCACAAGAACCAGTCACATTGGTTATGATGGAGAAGAGGGAGGAAATGGAAGAGAGAGAAAAAATGGAAGAGAGGGAGGAAATGGAGGAGAGGGGGGAAATGGAGGAGAGGGAGGAAGTGGAGGATCTTTAAAAGGACCCAAAATAGTAAACCAATCGAAAAAAGAAGTACCGCAAGAAAGTAGAGGGATTTTTGGGGAACCAAAATCGCAACAAAGGCAAGTTACAGGGCAAAGAACTGCGACAAAATCGATCGAGAGAGAAAATGGGAGAGAGGGAGAAGAGGAGAGATGCGACGGAGAGGAGGGAGAGGGAGGACAGGAGCAAAAGGGTGGAGTTGTAGTGAAGGCTTCAAACCCGTTCTCGAAGGCAAAAAATTCTTTCTCAAAGGAAGTAAACCCCTTTTCAAAGAATTCAGTAAACAACGAAGGTGTAAAAATGGGTTCATCTTTTCTAAGTTCATTAAAGAAAATGCAAACTATGGAGGAAACAGACAGTAGTAAAAGAAAAGCTCTTGGAGGTATAAGCAGTAGCAATCCTCGACCGCAAAAAACGACAAAAGTTTAATAAAATTGTTACGATTACTTAGAATTCTCGTGAGATTTTGTATTCTAAGACTGTTGTCACGCTAAATTTTGGATCCTAAGGCTAAACTTTGCTTTTTTTAGTCCTATTCAATGCTAAAATAGTGAAAAATAGTTTGAAAAAATGACAGAAAGTGTACATATTTTAGTATAGCTCACCACCGGTTTACTAGGTTTGAGTTTTAATACAGGAGAAGGCTTTGAAAAGAGATAAAATTGGATACTAGGATATTATTTTCCATGATCCGTTGGTAAGACTCCAAGTGTTTGTTTTCAGTTTTGTGCTTTGAAAGTAATTGTATGTGATGATGTATCAACTCAATTTTTTTATATTTTTTTTTCCTTTTTTTAAGGAAAAGGATGAGTTCCTTTATAATATATATAAATACTATTTCACCAAATAAATTATTTAAATAACTCGGGTTTTGGGTTACAGTTGCGTTTCTTCACTCTTTTGTTATTCCTTATTTTCAACTTTTCCATCTTTTTAGTAATGCTGATTTTCCATTGTGGACTATCTTAAATGATCATCTTTTGGTAAGAGCTTTATCTTTACACTACACCTTGAATCGTTATTAGCGTTAAGAAATTATTAGTGTTAAAAATTAATTAGCGTTATTAACGCTAATTTAGATTTTTCAAGATTTCGAAAAAAAAAATTACTCTAACGCTAATCCATAACGCTGATTTGGGTACAACGGATCTGCCATCAGGATCTTCAGAGTAAAATAGGTAAAAATACAAAAACTGACAAATCGTATACCGTCGCGTCATTTTACTCAAGTTTGTTATTAACTCTAATTTGGGTTTTCTCCCGTATAATTATTACGCGATCAATATCTTCATACTAAAATAGGTACAATCTCATTCTGCTTTTTATTCTGAGCGCAGTTTTACGTGCGATCGCGATTATTTTAATCCATATTTCATACTTTTCTACTCAATAAAGTACCATTTTGTACGGACTGACACGTCCCTACACCACACTATTCAATGAAATCTTAAATTATAATTATTAACGCTAATTCACCAGAACCTTAATTGACGTAAAAAAAATTAGTGTTATTAATTCTATTTCAGGTAAAACCCTAACAAATTGGGGGGGCTGATAAAGCAATTCATAACGCTAATAACGATTCAAGGTGTACCCATCGTTATTAGGGTTAGTGAATTACTAACGTTAACTCTTTATTAAAGTTACATACACTAAAGAATGTTTCCACATGTGACTCATTAGGGCCCACTTAAATAAAAAGTGCTATCAACACGACTTATTGTAGTTAGAGCTGTTAACACAAGCGATGGGTAATGAAGTAGGGTGACGTATATGACACGTGTCACTCGGTGATGTTTAGTGAGCATAATGATGAATAGCTTACAAAAACCCGTTTCGAAGAATTGTTTCTAATTTTTGTTCTGTACGCCAATACTATGGGTAAATCTGGATAAGGAATTCTTCACCAGTCACAAAGGTTGAGGGTAAATTCCCATCGGAACATATTTGACTATGTTAGGGTATGTCTCCATGTAACTTAGCGAACTTACTTTGTATTTTAGCGTAGATTCTCCATACACAGTTTTTAAGAGTCCCCATGTGTAACAACGAAATTGTTACTTAATGGCGTGATGATTGCATACATCGACAATGCCCATGACGACAGTCAACGATACAATCTAAGATGACGCACGTTATTTTTTGTAACTGCTTGTGACGTCGCATGTCTTCACGTGACATTGTAGACATACCCCCTTCCAGCCCGAATAGTATCCCTCGCATGAACGAGGATACAAAAACTTGTTTTTGTTGAATCTAAGCACACTGTAATAATATTTTATTCCTACGCTAGACAATAACCTAAACAAGCGCCACAATAACTGCATGTTGTCGACATCTACATCAGTGCAAACCACACAACCACAGTCACTGCTGGGACTTTATATGTTTTTTCTTTACAAACTAGCATACTATCAACAAGGCCACGCTAGTAGTCGTGACGAGTACGGCGGATGTATGATGCCTATGTTTATGGACACGAGAAATTGACACATTCATCTATAAATGGATTTCCGCTATACCAAAAAATGCAAGCGCAATTTGAGTAAGTCCTTACTTCATTTGTAACCACAAGTTAACCGAGCAATAACATTATAATGAAGCAATATAAAATTCAAAAACATCTCCCTTTAACGTCAACCAAAGTTGAAAATTAGACACGATGTAAAACTCGATCCAGTAAGGGACTTGACGTGTTTAGAACCTAGACCACCAACCTACTTATATAAATAATCTCATTGCACTCTATATGAGGCGCATCAACATGTCGCGTGCATGAAATAAATCGGTGCATGAGTACACCGCCATTTTATTATTGTTGTGTATCGGCCTATCAGGTCAAAACTTATCGTGATAAAAGCGACATCGATGGTTATCGGTTATCGAACGGTGAGGGGTCCCGCTATATCGCTCCGGAACCAACATTTTTTTTATCGTCGATAAGTGTAAATTATATAGTATACTTTATCACAATAATTTATGATATTTGTGGTGCCCATCCACGCATGTTTGGATTGAACACATCTCACGTGGTCCACACTACATTTCAGTTTGTGGGCAGCATGGTCCTCAATTCCTCATTACTTATTCTAGCTTTAAGACTAATATTTTGTATCGTTGCATGCGGCTCTTTCCTTGGCTGGTTTTGGAGTCAAGAATAGACATCTCCATTTTAATGAATCGTATATCGAAAAGAGAATCGGCAATCTCGTCAATTAATCGATTATGTATCGAACCTCATAACGAATTATATTGGGAGAATGTGTACGTCGCCACATTTGTTTTTGAAACTTTCAACTACGATCTATAAGGGCACTTTCACATGTGCTAAATTTACAGTAATTTTCTGTCGTTTTCCTCCATAACTTAAAACAGCGACAAAACCTGCAGACGTACTAGAAAATTGAAATTACTATCGTACAAGTTTCGTTGCCTTAAATTTTATATGTACTGTAGTTTGTCGTCTAGCGTGTGCGTTGCGACCCACTTTCGCGTCCTTCCATCTCATTTTCAAACTTTACATATAATCACCTCGCGAGGGGATTTTGAATAAAATTCCATGAGGTGAGCGAATGGACAGATGTTGTCGCATATGTCGAAAGTTTTTGACAATTTTTATACGCGGAGTACCAAAATGAAAACCCACTGCACGTTTCCAGCCTGTGCGTGACTTTTTTCCGTGCGCTTTTTTCTGTACAGGGGCCGTGGAGGGGGTCTCGACCAAAGTACGCCATTTCGCAAAAGCGAAGTTCGTGAAAGCGCCTCTCTCCCTCTCTCTTTCTCTCACTACCGCGTCTATCTCACAATTCTTGTAATGAAAAACGTCAACAATGGTATCAAATGAAAGATCTCTAAAAAATATTTTTTTTACCATCTTTGAGCGTATTTTGATGGCAAGTAGAGTGAGAAAAGACTTAAAAACAAAATCGGGAAACCATGGCGTAAATTTTTAGAATTTGTGACGTCGACGCTGTCATAATTTGAGCGTGACGTAAAAATGTCACAAACCGTAAACATCTACAATGTCACATGTAGCTATGCATCAGTAGCGAGATGTCTACAACTGTCGCTATTTTGTAAACGTCATCAATTGTCGCGAGTTTTGTAGTCGTGTACAGATGTAACAAATAACACCCGCGTCTACACCCGTCACAATATAAAGTAGCCACTTCATTTCTTTACATACGAATGCTCTAAAAGTAGTACGGAGAATATTCACTAAAAACAAAGTTACAAGACTAAAGATTCAGTTACATGCGAAAGTACCCTAATTTTTGTTCTAAACGCCAATATTATAGGAAAATCTTTATACGAAATTCTTCACCAGTCCCTAAGGTTGAGGGTAAATTCCCATCAGAACATATTTGACTATGTTAAGATATGTCTCGATGTACTTCTAACTTAGCGAACTTACTTTATATTTGTAATAAGATCTATTACCTCTCAGAAAATCCCATTACTACAACCAATTTCAACCACACATTCCACACATTGGAAAAATACACATCCTCATTGGAAAGCATTCACATAAGGATAAATTTTAAATTAGAAGAAGCGTCTATCCACATAACATTAGCTTACTCTCTTGCCCTCGTGGCTGAACCCTTCTTTTAAAGTGTTTTCCACTACTCTCCACTCTTAATAATTCTATCTCTTAACTACTAAAACACTACTTAGTTTGTAAGAGATTTCAGTCCCAAAATGTCAATGCTCCAATTTGGTTTTAATCACTCAAGACCAAGATCAGTCACAATTTCTCCAACTTTTCCAAAGAAAAGATGTCTACCTTGGTGCTCCCGTTCTCTCATTCGATTACAA
>JBBHKE010001123.1:0-21189 GCA_037447655.1 Zygnema cylindricum | reverse complement strand
TCCGTACATAAAGTACACCGGCAGCTGTACTTTTGCGTACGGAACTCAATTCTGATTGGTTCCGTACATCAGTAAATAGAGTCTGTGAGAGAGATAGGACTTAGAAAAATTAGAAGATAGGACCCCCTCTCCAAGAGAGCTTCTGTACAAAAGGTCAGCTTTGACCCTCAATAACTTACTGCTCAGAGGAGCAAATTCAGAGATTATTTTTGCTATCGACTCAAGGGAGTCTTGCCTTCACAAGGGTGCAGGTGTTGAGGGTTTTTGTCTGCCAGGGTGGTAGTTATTTTTGCTGAAACACAAAGGGGTCAGGATTATCCTAGAGGCTTCTTGGAAGTTGTTTACTCTGAGGACTTATGGAGGTCTCAGAGTTGCAAAAACCCCCTCTTGTTTTACTTCTCCTATTTCCTCGGAATCCATCGAAGTCTCCCTATCGGACCAGTTTTGTGTTTCCCACATATCTATAAAATTAACCTCATTATTTCTAACTCCCTCAAGTATCCCCCTTCCCTTTACTTCCCCTATACCTCCAAAAGCACACAGTTGCTTTCGTGGAATTTCTGTGTACTTTTCTCTCTTCTCCGTTCTACCGATGTGAAGAAGCTCCAAATTTTCTTCATCCTCTTTCTCCTCTTCCCCTTCTACCTCCTCATTCACATACCAATTTCTAAGTTCTTCCAAAAAGGACACTCCTCCCTATAGTGACCCGGTTTCCTACAAGAGAAGCAAACCCCTTTTTTTAAAGCTCCACTTTCTTTTCCTCTCCCTCTTTTTCCACAAAAGGTTTGATAAGGTTTACCTTTGTCTTTTTTCCTCTCATCACGCTCACAGCAGTTCCCGACACCACGCTTGCGCCAGTCACCACCAGCTGTAAATGCAGTTACCGTGTCACTTCCCCTATGAAGCTCCAAAGTGTTTTCCCTCACAAGAATCATCCCCATGGTAATGCACCAATTCCATGAGGAGCAATCCTTTGCCTGCATACGGTAAATTATGTGTTCGTACTCATCTAGAGGTTTCATGATTAGTGTGTTAATCTTTTTCACCTTAGATTCTATATATCCTGCACTAGCAAGCTCAACATAAAATGCAGCAATATCATTGCAAAAATCTATCATGCTACCGCTTTTATAAACATAGGCCACTATTTCTTGTTTTACTAGCTGTTGGTTTGAAGCATTTTAAGCCATTTATGTAGCTTCGGAAGCACCACAAACTACCCCAAAACAGCCTACTTTGATTCCATTCAGAATTCTACAAAATTAACAAAACAAGCTGATATTTCACAAACAGATATTTTCTAATCCACTTAGTATTCCCACAAATTTTTATATAAATATACCAACCAGATTTCCAGCATTACCCAGTCAAAGTTTCGGAAAAACAGCTTGCTAGAAACTTTGATAAAACCGACCAACTTCACAATAAAGCCCCAAGCAAATCACAAGCACAATGGGTCTACAAATCTGCCAGAATATTTCCAATTCAAGTAGGAACAACCATGCAAAATATCAGATAATTTTTCCAATAGAACTGAGAGCAATTCTCATATGAAATTCCCAAAAATGAGCAGAAAAACAGTTTCTATCCAAAAGTTCCCCTTAGTCTAAAAATGACTTACTACTAACTGTACGGAGGCATACCAGCCGTACGTAATCAATGAAATACCTCAATCAATGTGAGTGTACATGAGATCTACACTAATAATTAATACACAGGTCAAAACATTGCTAAATATTTACAAGTCTTACGAATTCCGTCAAACGAATATGGACCGTCCAAAATAAATATCATCTGATGGACGCGATTTCGCGTCCCTCACCAAACTGACGGCGCCGCCGTCCGTAGCTCTTCTTCGGCACCCTTGATATCATGAAGCATAATCACCAAAATCCACTTGGCGAAATGACATCACTCCATCCAAATTAGTCCGTACCGGCGGCGTACTTCTCCAAAAACATTACAGATCAGATCGCTTCGCGATACGTCGTACATTTACATATTCCGTACCTTTCCTTACGTTTTGTTCGCGCCACTTAAATAATAACGTACATCCCAAAACAATTAGTACCATTACTCCCCCAATTCCCAAATCAATTCGAACCTCCACAGTAAATCAAGATAGCATTAGAGTAGCGAACTATACCCACAAAACATTCTATACGCAAGAAACGACATGCACGCACGAAACTAACTTTTCAAAACAACACTAACTATTGCGTGTGTATAGTCTCACTCTTATAAATCTGCATTATTGTTTCCCATTTTTCTGAAGATTTGATTAGATATAAAAAAGTGATAGCTATGAACTTAGACACATATCTAAGTATGAGATAGTGCTTTTATATTCCCAAATTTTTCTTTCATTTTCTTCAGGTTTTAATTCAGTTATAATCCCCATAAGTGGAACCGTAGCCAAGAGCCTAGCTCCCCTCACCATGGGTGTCCCTTTATCTTTCTCCCCTTTTCCCCCTTCCATACTAATGATTTTCCCTTCACCTTCCGTTGCATCCTTACTCTGGTTGGTTCTTTAGAAAGCCCCAAACGATTCCCCCTAGTGAACTCCTCCAAAACTCGGTGGCGGACACCTCACTTGTCTCGAAACAATTCCCCAGAAGTGCTTTTCGAAAAACAATCCCTCCATTGTAAATTCCCAATAAGTGAAGTCATTTCCATCAAACGTAGGCAGCCTAGAGGGTGGGCCCATAGCCTGTAACTATGAGACCTCCATTGGTACTCAGAGTGAGCAGATCACAAAGAACCTTATCTAGGTAGTGCTGACTCCAAGTTGATACAAACCCAAATGTCTAACCCTTTGACAATCAGAACCCCATTATAGCTTCACCCTTGTGAAATAAGACTTCCTGTGTGCTCACTTCCATCGCACAATGCAAAGTTAAAATATGATTTTTTTGATAACATTCCCCACTTTGACTTTCCTTTAAATTGCAGCCACCCTCGCAGACAAATACTCTGACCGACTACACCCGTGTGTAGCCTCGACTCTGTGAGTCCGCAGCAAAAAGAATCTCTGAATTTGCTCCCCTGAGCAGTCAGTAATGGCTGGCCAAAGTCGGCCTATAAATTCAGAAGCTCTTTGGGAGAGAGGCGACTACCTAAGAATTGTCTAAGTCCTAATCCCCTCTTTAAACCCCATACTACTGGTGTACCTAGCCAATCCTACGATTATAAAGTACAAGAAGGTACAAGTGCCGTTATACTTCTTGTACGGCCATATACTGGCTGTCCCGTTGGCGTTTGTCATTTCTTGAGCCGTAGTTGCATCCTCCGCGATATTCCCTGTCCATTAGTGGCTTGCCACGTGTCATTGAGTGACGTCTCCCCGATAAACCGCCAAATCACCATTCCGGTGCTTTGGCTCTATTGTGAGTTGTCCTATCAACTTAACATTTAATTCCGTCCGTTGAAATTGCATGTCGACTTCATTTAGTGCGTTCAAATTTCTTTTAGTGCGTCAGTGGTAGTTTAATGTATTTTTCGGGTTGTAATGTAATAAATGCATTCTGCAACGTGTTAATTTATAAATATCTAATGTACCCTATATACTCCAGCACTCGTCTTAGACTACAAGATAAGGCTAACGCCTACTTTCACGGACGGCATGGGCCAAGATCAAATTCTTGGTCCGTGAATGCTTTTTGATAAAACTACCAACTTCTCTTTCCTGTCTCCTTCAGACAACCTAGACAGCCATGGCTCTAACTACCTTGACAGCCATGTCTCTAACTCCCTTTCCAATCTTCAGTGACTGCAATAAGTGTGGGGACTTCAACGAAAAGTTAGAGGCGGACAGTCTGTGCTACTTTTCTGCCTTTTATTTTACATCCTGCAGACCTAGAAAATACTCAAAGAAAACAACTAATTTCTACACTCCCTTTATTTTCTAGTATATTTTACTTTCAATTCACACTTAATATCAACAAAAAAAAACATATATATATTTATATATTTTCTTTTTCTTTTTCTTTTTTTTTCCCTTGATAAAACTTTAAGTGAATTCCCTTGTGTTTAAAGAGGTGCAGTAGATGAGCCGAAAACATAGCAACTTGTTGATCACACATTTTTTTTTGCATGCCATTTTTCATAAATCCGAGCTCATGGAACAAGGATTTTAGCTTGCAATTCCAACAACCAGCCCCATCTCCAATCTGCAAAACATACCCAGATGCTAACCCTTTTACAAGCACATCTTCATAAGTGACATCACACCATTTTGTGATGTCAATCCCACCCCCCCCAAATTTTCCCAAAAACCACTAGTCTCTATTAAAGTTTTAAAAACCCCTATATCATCTCCACTTAAATAATTATCTATGATAATTACCCTATTTTCTGAATTTTCCTCACTCCCTCCTATGGATTTATTTCCACTATCACTTTCTGATTTTATTCTCAAAAAATATTTCTCCCCCCCTAAACCTTTCAGTAAATATTTCTCTTCTCCCCTATCTTTTAAAACCCCCTCTAGTTTTATTTCTCCTATTTCCTCGGAATCCATCGAAGTCTCCCTATCAGACCAGTTTTGTGTTTCCCACATATCTATAAAATTAACCTCATTATTTCTAACTCCCTCAAGTATCCCCCTTCCTTTTACTTCCCTTATACCTCCAAAAGCACACTGTTGCTTTCGTGGAATTTTCTGTGTACTTTTCTCTCTTCTCCGTTCTACCGATGTGAATAAGCTCCAAATCTTCTTCATCCTCTCTCTCCTCTTCCCCTTGTTCCTCCTCATTCACATACCAACTTCTAAGTTCTTCCAAACAAGGTCACTTCTCCATATAGTGACCCGGTTTCCTACAAGAGAAACAAACCTTTTTTTTCAAAGCTCCCCTTTCTTTTCCTCTCCCTTTTTTTCCACCGAAGGTCCGATAAGGTTTACCTTTGTCTTTCTTCCTCTCATCATGCTTCCGCTCGTCACCGTCGTTCCCCACACCACGCTTTCGCAAGTCACCACCAGCTTTAAATACAGTCACCTTGTCACTTCCCCTACGAAGCTCCAAAGTGTTTTCCCTCACAAAAATCATCCCCATGGTAATGACCCTAGTCCATGAGGAGCAATCCATTGCTTGCATACGGTACATTATGTCTTCATACTCATCTGGAAGTTTCATGATTAGTGTGTTAATCTTTCTCACCTCAGATTCTACAACTCTGAGAACTCCATAGGTCCTCAGAATGGACGGCTTGCAAAAAGCCTCTAGGATAACCCTGACCCCTTTGTGTTTCAGCAAGAATCAGTGCCACTTTGGAAGAAAAAAACTCTGACCACCTTCACCCGTGTGAAGGCAAGACTCCCCTGAGTCGATACCAAAAAGAATATTTGAATTTGCTCTTCGAGCTGTAAGTCATTGAGGGTCAAAGTTGAACTTTTGTACAAAAGCTCTCTAGGAGAGAGGGTCTTATCTACAAATTTTTTTAAGTCCTATCTCTCTCTAAAACTCTATCTACTTATGTAAGGCATCAATCATATTACATTGTCGTACACAAAAGTATAGCTGCCGGTGTACTTTTTGTATAGATATTGTACGACATGGCCTAAATGTCGACACATGTCATATCCAGATTCGGTCTCGTAATCCCTCGAGATGTCGCGATCCAACGTAATTGTGCCACGTGTCATCCGATGTGGCGATGACCACAAACCGCCGAGATTGTCTTCCGCAATCTCGGCTTTCTTCTTGGCCGTCCGACTGAATGCAAATTTTAATCGTAGCCGTCATAAATACTTGCGCGGTATTTGTTTCGTTAAAGAAACAAATGCGCAGTACTCGTTTCTTATCCATACCGTAATCCGTACTTTTACATAACTGGATCAATGTATCCCATAAACAATTGCCGTTAAACAAATTATCATACGTGGTAACTTTTAAATAAATTACAAAACCTATAGCATGTAACACTAGTCCTAGACTTAATGGATAAGTCTACTGGCTACTCGCGGCTTTAACGGACGGCAGATACCAGGATCAAATCTTGGATCCGACATCTTCCCTTTTAATAAGTAAACCCACCTATCCGTAAATCCACTAATCTATTTCCCGTAAACCTCTAGATAGCCTAGGTAGCCATGGCTCTAGCTTCCTCTCCAACTTCTCAGTGATTGCAACAAGTGTGGGAGTTACACAGAGAAGTTATAGGCAGACTGCCTCAGCTTCTTTCTATATTTCAATTTAGACCTAGAAAATACTAAAAAAACCATTGATTTCTGCACTCCCTTTATTTTCTAGTCAATCTTTAATTTCATACCACACTTCTCCTTGCAAAAAATTAGATTAGGGGAAGACACAGGTTTGGTCATCATATCTACTACCATCTCGCTATCTGGTCGGTACTCTAAACTGATTATTTTGTTTTCTACTTTCTCTCTAACAAAGCTTAGTCTTATTTCCATGTGTTTAGCTTTAAAAAGATGTTTAGGATTGGCAAAAATACCAATTGCTTCCTGATTATCACAAAAAAAATTATGCACACCACTCTTAAGGTGACCAAGCTCACCAAGCAAAGACTTGACCCACATCAATTCTTTTACACCAGAGCAAGAGGCCATATACTCAGCCTCCATGGTGGACTGAGCAATAACCTTTTGTTGTTTGCTACTCCTACAGCAAGCCCCATCACCCACATATTATACATATCCAGAAGTACATCTCCTCATCGGAGCATCACCATAACTGGCATCACTCCAAGTAGTGATCTCAATATTCTTCCCACCCAAATGCAACCATAGATCCCTAGTTCCTATCAAATATCTAAAGACTCTCTTAGTGCTTCCCAATCCTTCTTAGTGGGAGCATTTAGACTTCTACTCAGCACTCCTATAGCTGCAGCTAAATCCGGCCGGGTACAATTCATAAAATAGATTAGACTTCCCACTACTTGCCTGTAAGGAATAGTTTGCATGAACCTCTGTTCTTCAAGACTTAATTCCTCGTCTAAGACTATGACTCATTCTTCCTCACTTTCCTCACTTCCTTTCTTTAACCTCATAGGAGTTGTACAACTATTAGCTTTATTTTTCTTAATTTTTTCCAACATGTTCCCTATTGCTTTCTTTTGAGTCAATCTTATAATCTTTTTTTCTCGGTCTCTTTCTACTTGAATTCCCAAAATTAATTTTGCTTCCCCCATATCCTTCATTTCAAATCTCCCTTTAAGGTCGGTTTTCTATTTATTATTTTTTTCCATTGATTTACTTAAAACAAGCAAATCATCAACATAAATTGCAATAAGTATAACTCCTTCCTCATCTTCAAAAACATTGATTGAGTTATTTGAGCTGATCTGGAAATATCCCACACGAGTAAGAAATTCATCAAGCTTTTTATTCCACTAGCAGGGCGCTTGTTTCAAACCATAAAGAGATTTAATAAGTCGGCATACCTTACTCTCATCTCATTCCTCCATAAATCCTTCAGGTTGTCACATGAAGATCTCCTCTTCTAATTCTCCATACAAAAAGGTTGTCTTGATGACCATATGGTGCACCTTCCTGTCTTTCGCTGCTGCTAGACTGAGAAATATGCGGACGGAGGGAAAATGTGACGACCGGGGCAAAGGTTTCCTCGTAGTCGATTCCTTCTTTCTGTGTAAATCCTTTTGCCACTAATCGGGCTTCGTAACGCTCAATGGTGTTATCCGGCTTCAGTTTTAATTTGAAGACCCACTTACAACTGATTGGTTTTCGATTAGGTGGACAATCAACCAACTCCCAAGTATCGGCTACCATTATTGAGGCCATCTCCTCATTGATGGCTGTCTTCCACTGGCTCCTTTTTGGACAAGTCATCGCCTATCCATAAGTCTGAGGTTCATCTTGATGAGATAGTTTTGTTACCTTGTTATTAACCTGTTTTTCTTGCAATCTTTTGCTACTTGTCCTTCCCCCCTCAAAATATGTGGCCGGTAAAGATGGTTCTCGTGGGTTCTTTCGAAAAATCTCGGCTTCTCCCGTATCCTTTGATTTCCAATCAATTTCCACCACGTCTTCCGCTCCAGGTAGAATTGTCACTGGAGTTCCGCAGCCGAGTCCTTTTTGGTCTGATTTGTACCTGCGAGAATGTCATCTTCTTTAAAGCCTGGATAGTTAGGAAGCTCAAGGTAATCGGAATTTTCTCACTCAAATCTGATTTTTACTGACTTTGTATACTTGAAGGGATCCATAGACTTTCCTTCATCCATAACTACTAGATGCTTTACAAAGATTACATCTTCCCTTTTTAGATCATAAACTCTATATCCTTTAACATCTTTATCATATCGTAATAAGTATCCCAGTTTTCCTTTAGGATCTAGCTTCCAATTAGACCGATTTGTATCTTGACTGAATACTTGACTGGCGAAAACCTTTAAGTGAGATATGTTTGGTTTCCGGCCGGTCCATCTCTCATAAAGTGTTTGATCTTTTATAGCAAAAGTAAGAAATCTATTTTTGAGGTAATTAGCACAATTCATTGCTTCTGCCCAAAACCTTTTTCATATCTTCTTTTCCGACAACATACTTCTAACACTATCACTTAGTGTCCTATTTAATCTTTCATCTACCCCATTCTATTCCGAGTTTTTTGGAACTGTCTTTTGGTGTTGGACTCCACCTTCCCTCAGAAAATCATCAAACTGGTTAGGAGTATACTCTCCACCATTGTCACTCGTTACTCTCTTGATTGGAGTGTCATGGAGTTTTTCAATCCATGGTTTATATTGTCTAAAACAATCTTGAGCTTTTGACTTGTTTTTCAAAAAATACACCCAAGAATATCGAGACCAATCATCAGTGATAGTCATCATAAATCTCTTCCCCCCCGGTGAGGGCACTTTGGCCGGTCCCCAAATATTTGTGTGTACTAAATCTATAATTTTTTCTCCCTTATAAGTGGATGTTTGGGAAAGGGTAATCTGTGTGCTTTACCTTGAACACATCCACTACAATAACTTACATTCTCACTCTCACCGAACTGAATCCCTTTCACCATTCCCATCTTTTTCTTCTCTATTAGCTTATCTAGATTCACATGTCGAAGCCTCTTATGCCACATCATTATATCATGAACACCAGCATAATAAAGTTTCTTCTTTTCATTGCTTAAAATCAGCGTAAACATCCCTTCGCTACCTTTTTCAGCAGTGAAATAGACTTCCTCCTCAAAACTAGCAGTAAAGACTCCTTTCCAAGTGCTAGTATCAAAACCCTTATCATCTAATACAGACGTAGAGATGAGGTTTTGTTCATCTCCAGAATAGACAATATATCGGAGAATGTAACTATGGATGTTTTTCCTTCTACCAACTCTTTCAGATCTATCGATCCTACAAGAGTAGTAGTGACTATCCTCCCATCCCAGTACACTATCTCTACGGTGGGAATCTTTTTTATCTTAATGAACAGGTGTTTATCCTTACACATGTGCATGGAGGCACCTGAATCTACAATCCAGCCGGCTTCACCTTTCAATCCACCGAAAACACATTTATTCTTTCGTGGAATTTCTACCTTGTTTTTCGCTTTCCACTCCTCATTCAATAGGAGCTCATCGTCATTGTCTTTGGATTCCACCTCATGTACCTGTGCCACAAGGGCCTTTTTCTTTCCTTTCGAGGTTCCACCAGTCAACCCCTCTTTTAACCGAAGCTTGGTTAGCTTAGTGCACTCCGCCATATACTGCCCTGGTTTCTTACACACGGTTGACTATGTTCTCGAACTCATCGGGTAACTTCATCAATAAAAAGTTAACCTTTTCTTTTTCACTAAAATCTTTTCCAGCACTCTCTAGCTCCATAAAAAGTGTAGCAAGCTCATTGCAAAAATCCAACATCTTCCCCCCTTTGTATACATACTGCTTAACTTTCTGATCAGCCAACTGTTGTTGTTGAATCATACCACATCTTTACATCTCTACGAGAGCCATCCAAAGACCCGATGCTCTTTCTACCTGCATATGAGGACATGCAAGCCCTTGAGTAAGATGGCGGAGTAAGATGGCGGAGGATGATGTCTTTTGCCGCCATATTGTTGAAGTCCCAGGTATCAGTATCATTCTCCTCGTTCCTCGGAATAGGTGACATGAATGTTGAACCAGTTGCTATTGGTGATGTCGTCTCCTTCTCCGTTGCTTTGTCCACCACCTCTCCTTTCTTTGTCTCCTCCGTTGAAGATGGACCTGCTTTCCTTGTGAAACTGCTTCCTCCAAACCTTGGAGGGATTCCAAGATTCGATGGATGCCCCACTCTGTTGGAATTCAAGTATTTTCTAGGTCTAGAGATTGCAAAATAAAAAGCAAAATAGTAGATATTGACAGCCTGCCTCTAACTCCTCCTCAAGTCCCCACACTTGTCGCAGTCACTGAAGACTGGAGAAGGAGTTAGCCATGGCTGCCTGTGCTGTCTAGAAGGAGACAGACAGTTGTTTTATAGGGGGTTTTTCTCTAAAAGGTAGTTTTGACAGGGCCAGGATTTGATCCTGGTACCTGCCACTTGTCACAACCGCAACAGCCGGTAGTCTTAACCAGATAGTCTAAATTACATTAAATATTACGGGGTATGATGTTTATTTAAACAGTTACAATAATACTAATTCATTTAACTAGAACTATATGCATAGAGCATAGAAACAGTTATGTAAAGTACGACGTACGGTACTACTACGAAATAAATACCGCGCAGTCTGTTTGACGCCGGAAAGAATACCGCGCAGGTATTTATGACGGCCACGATTGAAACCCGAAATTGATCGGACGGCCGCGAAGGATGCCGAGATCGCGGCGTACGATTTTGGCGGTTTGCGATCACCGCCACATTGCGTGACACGTGGTAACACTACGTTGGATTGCGGCAACTCCGGAGATTACGGGAACAAATCCGGATATGACACGTGTCGACATTTTGGCCATGTCGTACAATGGCCGTACAGAAAGTACACCGGCACCTGTACTTTTCTGTACGACACAGTAATTTGATTGGTGCCGTACTTCAGTAGATAGAGTTTTAGAGAGGGAATAGGACTTAGATAAATTTTGGATAGGCACTGCCTCTCCCAGAGAGCACCCTGTATAAATGGCAAACTTTGGGCAGCCATAACTATCAATTTACTTGACCATTTTCAGTGATTTTTTTTTTGCTGCAGACTCAGGGGAGTCCAGGCTACACAGGGGTGTAGTCGGTCAGAGTTTTTGTCTGCCAGGGTGGCTGTATTTCTAAGGGAAAGTCAAAGTGGGTGAATGTGTCCAAATCTCATATTCTAACTTTGCATTCTGTGGTGGAACTGAGCACACAGAAAGTGTTATTTCACAGGGGTGAATCAATATTGGGGTTCTGACTGTCAAGGGGTCAGTCACTTGGGTTTATATTAACTTGGAGTCGGCACTATCTAGATTAGCTTCTTTTGGATCTGCATACTCTGAGGGCCAATGGAGGTCTCAGAGTTTCACACTCGTCAACTCACTCTCCCCCCAAAACCTTTTCTCGCATAGAGCTCTTGTCATCATACTTTCCGAGTATATGAATCCAGTTCCATTAAAGATGGGTACCGAAGAGGGTGGGCCTATAACCTGCAACTTTGAGACCTCCATTGGTCCTCATAATGGATAGCTTGTAAGAAGCCTCCAAGATAACCCTGACCCCTTTGTGTTTCAGCAAGAATAACTACCACCCTGGCAGACAAAAGCTGTGACTACCTTCAACCTTGTGAAGGCAAGACTCCCTTGATCAATAGCAAAAAGAATCTTTGAATTTGTTCCCCTGAGCAGTAAGTTATGGAGGATCAAAGTTGACCTTTTTGTTTATTTGCTCTCTCGGATAGAGGGTCCTGTCTACCAAATTTTTTAAGTCCATTCTCTCTCTAAAACTCTATCTACTTATCTACGGCACCAATCATATTACAGTGCCGTACACAAAAGTATAGCTGCCAGTGTAATTTTTGTATGATATTGTACAACATGGCCTAAATGTCGACACATGTCATATCCGAATTCGGTCTCGTAATCCCTCGCGATGTCGCGATCCAACGTAATTGTGCCACTTGTCATTCGATGTGGCAATGACCACAAACCGCCGAGATTTTCTTTCGCGATCTCGGCTTTCTTCTTGGTCGTCCGATTGAATGAAGATTTCAATCGTAGCCGTCATAAATACTTCCGCGGTATTTGTTTCGTTAAAGAAACAAATGTGGGGTAATCGTTTCTTATCTATACTATAATCCGTACTTTTACATAACTGGATCTATGCATCCTGAAAATAGTTGTTGTTAAACGAATTATCCTACATGGTAACTTTTAAATAAATAACAAACCCTATAGCATGTAACTGTTGTCTTTTTGGAAAGCTATCAGTCTCAGAGCAGCGCAGCTGCTTTACAGACAGAGCAGCGCAGCTGCTATACAACAGAGCAGTGCAGCTGCTATACAGCAGCGCAGCTGCTATACAGCAGAGCAGCTGCTATACAGCAGAGCAGCGCAGCTGCAGAGCAGCGCAGCAGCGAAGATGCAACACAGACAAGACAAGGCAACCATGATTATATTTGATATGGTCCGTACGGACAACGCAACGTCTGATATTCTTAATGTGATTCTGTACAGGATAGAGCAACTGCGATAGATACGATTCTAGTCAAGCTTAGTGGGAACTCAGTGGTAACTTAGTGGGTAGCTCAGTGGTAGCTTAGTGGTAGCTCAGTGGTAGCTTGACAGATCAGTGGTAGCTTAGTGGTTTGACCTTCCTCTCAAGTACACTAGTGTTGTCAGTTCAACACAAGTATAAGACTTAGGACTCGGAACATATTATGTATCCAGACTTCCAAGTAGTAAAACTGTAGAGAGTTTTTGGGAAACTTCTGAGTATTATATCTTGAGTGTTGTCGGGTTAATTATGCTATAACTTTGGGAGTTATCATTGTTTATACTACTCTATATTCTTATAGAGTTTTGTGAGGTTTGGATGCTTGTATAAGAAATGGTGAGCACTTAAGAACAACTGTTTGGTAGGATTCTTGATAGCTTCTGAGAGTGTATCATGTCTACTTCTACTACTACAGCTGCTCCTCCACCTGCACCAGTGGTTGTAGAACAACAGGTTATGGGCCTGTCATCAAGATTTCCTATCTTTTCCGGGGATAAGTATGTTTACTGGGCGGATATGGTGGAAACACATTTTGAAAATGTTAATCTTTTGGATATATTGGATGGTTCGCTGGATGAATCTCATCCTTCATGGTCTAAGAAAAATACGCAAGCTCGTTCTATTCTGAAATTTTGTATATCTGAGGACTTAGCTATGTCTTGGATAAAGATGAAAAAAGCAATTGATATCTGGAAATCTCTTAAAAGTGATTGTGAAAAGGCCAATGTCCAGGGAGAGCTTCTATTGGCTAGAAAAATTTGGGACTATAAGTACACTGGCGGTACAATGGCTGAATATTCTAACAAATTTTGTATCCTTCTCGATGCACATGCTTGTGCAGGTGGGGTGTTTCCTCCTTTTCAACAGGCGGCATTGCTCATGAGAGGTCTCCCTCGTAGTATGAAAGGAGCATCTGGCATGCTCAAACAAAAAGATAAAGCTAGCTGGACTTTACAGTTAGCCATCAATATTTTACTAGAGGAGGAAGCTACATCTAATATTCTCAATGTTGAGCAAGTAGAGGCTTTTAATTCAGACTTTGAGAGAAAAGGACAGTTTCATCCGCAAAGGAGTCAGTTTAATCAGTTCAGACAGTTTAATCAAGGTGGAAATAGACAATCCAACAATGCATGCTTTTATTCTAGTGAGAGAGGTCATGGATACAAATTTTGTCCTAAGCTTAAAAAAGCTAACGATATAGGTTTATGCCGGCCCGGATGGCAACAAAGCCAGTTTTACAAAGGCTTCACGGGGACTACATCTCGTGGAAATGCATTATCGGCTTCTTCGTCTCTCCAAGACGAGACTTTGACGGTTTCTACGGGGGACGATACTGATCTATTCGCTATGGCGGCTGCAATAGAGGGCGCGAAGGACCCCGGATGGATAATGGATACGGGTGCGTCAGCCCACATGTGCTAGAGCAAGGCCATCTTCAAAAATCTGAAAGCAACGCCGGAGATAAAAATTTATTGTGCTTGTGGAATGAGTGTCCAAACTCGTGCTGTGGGTGATGTGTCCTTACTAGTTGATGTAGATGGGAAAGCCATTGAAAGGACTCTTCACAATGTCTTATTTGTGCCTGACTTTAAGAAAAATCTGTTTTCTACGTCGTTAGTAGAGAGCAAAGGTTTTGAGGTTAATTTGAAAAATGGTCGGCAAGTTGTTAGCAAAAATGGCAACGTTGCAGTTACAGGTACTAGAGATAGTAGCAAAATGTATCGCATGGATATGGCTAACACAAAGGAGAATGATGTTTTGTACTCCGGTGTTTTGCACTCAGATGAGGTGTGGGATAAAAGATTAGGCCATGTAAATTATGATAGTTTGAAGAAAATGGTCGTTGCAGGAAAAATAGAGGGTGTATCAATCACAGATGGGCCGGTCAAAACTTGTGATGGTTGCGCTTTAGGCAAAATCCACAGATTGCCATTTCCTAAGGAGTCTGAGCATCGGTCAACGTAACTTTTACAACAAATTCATTCGGATGTCTTTGGTCCGGCGAAGGTTCCTTCTGTCGGAGGGATGAAATATATGGTCACCTTCACATATGATTTCTCAAGGTTTACAAAAGTTTACTTCATGAAGGAGAAGAGTGAAGTGTTTGGTCACTTCAAACACTATAAAGCATGGGCTGAAAAACTTCACAATTCATCTATTTTGCAGCTCAGATCAGACAATGGTGGTGAATATCCATCGAAAGAATTTGAAAATTTTTTACTCGAGGAAGGCATTAGTCATCTATTGACTGTTCCATATTCACCGGAACAAAATGGGGTGTCGGAAAGACTGAATAGAACTCTCACGGAAAGCTCTAGGTCTATGCTCGCAGATAAAAATGTGGATCCGAAATTCTGGGCTGAGGCTCTAAATTGTGCAGTTTATATTAAAAATAGGATAGGATCAAGATCGATGGAAACTACTCCTTACGAGATCTGGACAGGTAGCAAGCCAGATGTTAGCCATTTTAAGGTCTTTGGTAGTCAATGCTTCATTTTGGATACATCTACAGATAGATGGAAAATGGAACCGAAAGGGTTACCGGGTATTCTGTTAGGATATGATGATCACTCAAAAGGTTATAGAGTCTTTGTGTTTGAAAGGCAGAAAATATTTGTAGCTAGAAACATCATTGTTAAAGATGAACTAGACTCCATAGAT
Organism: Zygnema cylindricum; assembly: GCA_037447655.1. NCBI lineage: Eukaryota > Viridiplantae > Streptophyta > Zygnematophyceae > Zygnematales > Zygnemataceae > Zygnema > Zygnema cylindricum. Next base: position 5,901 of record JBBHKE010001123.1, on the reverse strand, counting down.
TTATTTCAAATGACAGAGCAGCAAAAGCACCAAAAAGTACAGGAGTATGTCATCTTAGATTGCTTGCAGGAAATTGTTTCGCAAATTCCACAAACTCCGGTTATGACTCCGGAGTCAGACTCTCTCCAAGTTCCTCACCAACTTCGGGTCCAGATTGACCAACAGCAGTTAATACACACGGATCGCAACCAGCGCAATAGAGAACACACGGATCGCAACCAGCGCAACCAGCGCAATCAGCGCAATTCGCAGCATCCGACGATCTCAGTCTCCGAATTTCCGGGGGGAAGAAGATCAAGCAGCCGCCTGCAAGCAAGCTCTCACTTTGCCTACTCCGCAGTCTCAGGGGAGCCCTTGACCATCCAAGAGGCCTTCTCATCACCAGAGCGGAATCACTGGATTGAGGCGGCAAACGACGAAATGAAGTCGATCATGGAGGCTCAAACATGGGAGCTTGTGGACCTTCCTCCAGACCGAAAAGCGATCGGCATCAAATGGGTATTCAAGGTGAAGTTAAATTCTGATAACACCATTGAACGCTATAAGGCCAGACTTGTGGCGAAGGGGTACAATCAAAAGGAAGGAATCGATTTTGAAGAAACATTTTCTCCGGTTGTAAGATTTCCAACAGTTAGGATTTTGCTGTCCCTAGCTGCGATAAAAGATATGGAAATTCATCAGATGGATGTAAAACAGCCTTTTTGCATGGAGAACTAGAAGAGACCATTTACATGCAGCAGCCTGAAAAGTATGTGGAACCAGGAAAAGAGCACTTAGTATGCAAGTTGCTAAAATCTTTGTACGGCCTAAAACAGGCCCCCAGACAGTGGAATATAAAGCTTGATGAATTCTTGACTAGTCTAGGATTTCAAAGGATAAGTTCTGATCACTCTGTCTACGTTCTAAAGGGTGAAAATGGGACAGTGTATATAGCAGTATATGTAGATGATTTGTTATTAATTAGCAAATCAATGGCTGAAATTAACAAAATCAAAACTGCTCTAAACTCACGGTTCGAGATGAAAGACCTCGGTGAGGCAAAATATATTTTGGGTATCCAAGTAGAGAGGGACAGAAATAAGAAAATAATAAAACTGACTCAAAAAGAGGCCATTGGAAACATGTTAGATGAGTACGGAATGCGGGGGGCAAAAGGATGTTTAACTCCAATGGAGTTTCGGCAGAAGTTAGAGGGAGAAGATACAGAACCAGGTGTCATTGTTAGCAAGTATTTAGAGTCAGGGGAGAATGATCCTATGACAATAATACCTTATAGACAGATAGTGGGAAGCTTAATATATTTCATGAACTGTACCCGTCCTGACATTGCTACAGCAGTCAGGGTACTGAGAAGGAGTCTAGAAAATCCGAGAAAATCTGATCTTGATGCAGCAAAGAGAGTCTTAAGATATTTGGCAGGAACTAAAGATCTCAAACTCACTCTAGGCGGAGGAGAAGTCAAGCTGCAAACATGGAGTGATGCAAGCTATGGCGACATGCCAAGCCGGAAATCCACCACGGGATTCGTTCTACAAATTGGGAACGCTACTTGTTGTTGGAGCAGCAAACTTCAAAAGGTCACAGCACAGTCGACAATGGAGTCAAAATATATGGCAGCAAGCTCGGCCCTCAAAGAACTCTTATGGGTAAAATCCATGTTACAAGAACTAGGATACATGCAAGTTGGTCCACAGGTAATCTGGTGTGATAACCAGGCTGCCATTGCCATTGCTTCTAACCCGAATCATCACTTCAAAAGCAACCACATGGATGCACGATTACACTTTGTAAGAGAAAAGGTGTTCTCTAGAGTGATTAAATTATGTTATTTGCCAGATGCAAAAATGATTGCTGATATGCTCACTAAAGCCCTTCCTGCTCCTAAGCTGAAGTATTGTTGGGACGCAGTGGGATTAAGTGAATAGTTGAATTGCTGCACTGCTATACTGACACTCTGCGATAATTCCACCATTGTGAGGTAGTGGGACTGGGTGAGTTCCTAACTGCTATATTGCTATGCTACGTTGCTGCGCTAGTTTATCACCGCAGCTGCGCCGGGATACTGAGTCTAAAGCTTTAGGGGAGTGTTGTCTTTTTGGAAAGCTTTCAGTCTCAAAGCAGCGCAGCTGCTATACAACAGAGCAGCGCAGCTGCTATACAGCAAAGTAGCTGCTATACAGCAGAGCAGCGCAGCTGCAGAGCAACACACCAGCAGAGCAGCGTAGCAGCGAAGCTGCAACACAGACAAGACAAGGCAACCACGATTATATTTGATATGGTCCGTACGAACAACGCAACGTCTGATATTCTTAATGTGATTTTGTACAGGATAGAGCAACTGCGATAGATACGATTCTAGTCAAACTTAGTGGGAACTCAGTGGTAACTTAGTGGGTAGCTCAGTGGTAGCTTAGTGGTAGCTCAGTGGTAGCTTGACAGATCAGTGGTAGCTTAGTGGTTTGACCTTCCTCTCAAGTACACTAGTGTTGTCAGTTCAACACAAGTATAAGACTTAGGACTCGGAACATATTATGTATCCAGACTTCCAAGTAGTAAAACTGTAGAGAGTTTTTGGGAAACTTCTGAGTATTATATCTTGAGTGTTGTCGGGTTAATTATGCTATAACTTTGGGAGTTATCATTGTTTATACTACTCTATATTCTTATAGAGTTTTGTGAGGTTTGGATGCTTGTATAAGAATTGGTGAGCACTTAAGAACAGTTGTTTGGTAGGATTCTTGATAGCTTCTAAGAGTGTATCATATCTACTTCTACTACTACTGCTGCTCCTACACCTGCACCGGTGGTTGTAGAACAACAGTAACACTAGTCTTAGACTTGATGGATTAGTCTATCGGCTACTAGTGGCCTTAACGGACAGCAAGTACCAGGATCAAATCCTAGATCCGACATCTTCCCTTTTAGTAAATAAACTACCTATCTGTAGATCAACTAATATATTTCCCGTAAGCCTTTGGATAGCCTAGCTAGCCATGGTTGTAGCTTCTTCTCCAACTTCTCAATGACTGCAACAAGTGTGGGAGTTAGAGAGAGAAGTTAGAGGAAGACTTCCTTGCTTCTTTCTTTATTTCCATTTAGACCTAGAAAGTACTAAAACAACCATTGATTTTTACAGAATCTACATAACCTGCACTAGCAAGCTAAACATATAATGGAGCAATATCATTGCAAAACTCTATCATGCTACCGCCTATATAAACATGGGCTAGGATTTCTTATTTTACTAACTGCTACCTATGTATAGTCTCACTCTTATAAATCTACATTAGTGTTTCCCATATTTCCAAAGATTTGGTTAGATGTAAAAGAGTGAGAGCTATGGACTTAGACACATATCTAAGTATAAGATTCTTTGCTATGGTGTTTAAATACTCCCAAATTTTTTTGTCATTTTCTTCAGGTTTTGGTTCAGTTATAATCCCCAAAAGTGGAACCGTAGCTAAGAGCCTAGCTCCTCTCACCATCCGTGTCCCTTTATCCTTCTCCCATTTTCCCCTTCCATAGTAATGATTTTCCTTCACCTTCCGTTTATCTTACACCGCTTGGTTCTCTGGAAAGCCCCAAATGATTCTCTGTTGAGCTCCTCCAAAACTCGGTGGCGGACACCTCACTTGTTCTGAAAAATTCCCGAGTTTTTTCGAAAAGTAATCCATCTATTGTAAATTTAATGGTGAATTCTTTCTATCAAACATAGGCACCCTAGATGGTGGGACCAAAAAGTGTAACTTTGAGACCTTCATTTGTACTCAGAGTGAGCAGATCTTAGAGAAGCTTATCTAGGTAGTGTCAACTCCAAGTTGATACAAACCCAAATGACTGACCCCTTGACAATCAAAACCCCATTATAGCTTCACCTTTGTGAAATAAGACTTTCTGTGTGCTTAGTTCCACCGCAAAATGCAAAGTTAGAATTTGACTCTTTGGATAACCTTCCCCACTTTAACTTTCCCTTATAGAGTGCAGCCACCCTGGCAAGCAAATACTCTAACCGACTACACCCCTATATAGCCTGATACCCCTGAGTGCGCAGCAAAAAGAACCTTTGAATTTGCTCCCCTGAGCAGTTAGTTATCACTTGCCAAAGTCGGCCTATAAATACAGAAGCTCTTTGGGAGAGAGGCAGCTACCTAAGAATTGTTTAAGTCCTAATCCCATCTCTAAACCCCCTACTACTGCTCTACCTAGCGAATCCAACGAGTGTAAAGTACAAGAAGACACAGGTGCCATTGTACTTCTTGTACGGCCATATACGGCATGGTCGTACTTTTGACGTATGTCATTTTTTGAGCTGGAGTTGCATCCTCCGCGATATTCGCTGTCCATTAGTGGCCTGCCACGTGCTATCTGGTGACGTCTCCCCAATAAATTGCCAAACGACCACTCTGGTGCTTCGACTCTATTGTGAGCCGTCCAATCAACGCAACATTCAATTTCGTCCGTTGAAATTGCATGTCGACTTCATTTAGTGCATTCTGATTTGTTTTAGTGCGTCAGTGGTAGTTCTATGTATTTCTCAAGCTGTAATGTGTTAAATGCATTTCACAACATGTTAATTCATAAATATCTAATGTACCCTATATTCTTTATTTTTTGTCTTAGACTACAAGATAAGACTAACGCCTACTTTCACGGACGGCAAGTGCCAGGATCAAATCTTGGATCCGTGAATGCTAATTGAAAAAAATACGAACTTCTCCTTCCTATCTCCTTCAGACAACCTAGACAGCCATGGCTCTAACTCCCTAATCTACAGTGACAGCGACAAGTGTGGGGACTTGAGAGAGGTGTTTGAGGCAGAGTGTCTGTGCTACGTTTCTGCCTTTTATTTTAGATCTTGCAGACCTAGGAAATACTCAAAGAAAACCACTTATTTCTACACATGCGTCATCACTTAAGTGCACTACAGGACAACGCAGCAGCTATGCAAACAGAGCTGCGGTGCAGCAACCAAGACCGAACAGCGCAGCTGCAACACAGACATGACAACGGAGCTGCGATTACTTTGGATTTTATCCGTACAAACAACGCTGCTGCTGTTATCTTGGATATGATTCGGTACGCGGCATTGCAACCGCGGGTGATATGAATGTGATTCGATTCGGGACAACGCAGCTGCGATTGATATAAATCATGTCGACGGACGAGATTCGTAAGAGTATCACAAGTGACTTAGCCGATGAGTATTTGTACAATCATCTAATATAGATTCTGAGTAATATTGACTGTACGATGGTAGATTCAGTTGGCAGGATTTGGAACACGTAAACCTCAAAAGGTGGGTTTATTTTAGACGTACCTCTCAAGAACAATTGTATCGGCGGTACAACACCGAGAGTATGATACTTAGGACTTAGAGCATTTTATGTATACAGACTTCCAAGTAGTAAAACTGCAAACAATTATTGGGAATCTTTTGAGTGTTATATCTTGAGTGTTGTTGGGGCAATTGTGTTGAAACTTTGGGAGTTGTCAATGTTTATGCTGCTCTATAATTTGATAGAGCTTTGTGAAGTTTAGTTGCTTGTATAAGATTTGGTGAGCACTTGAAAACGACTGTTTGGTAGGATTCTTGATAGCTTCTGAGAGTGTATCATGTCTACTTCTATTACTACTGCTACTCCTCCACCTGCACTGGTGGTTCTAGAACAATAATTACACCCACTCCCACATCTTTCAAAATTTACGTTAACAATTTCATAGCATTACAACGGAACCATAGTTGTTCAAATCGCATATTATCCACGAAACGAACGCGCGAATACTACGAACGATTTGCATCTAACGTTTCTCGAAAATTGATAAAATGCGTAACTTAGTATATACCCGTACATTTTCGTAAATTTATATATTGTGTCATTACATTTTAGTACACTTGCTGTC
>JBBHKE010001122.1:17500-77504 GCA_037447655.1 Zygnema cylindricum | reverse complement strand
GTTCGATGTTAACCGACATTAAATGTGCGCCGTTCGAATTAGTCGACCGTTCGTCTATAGAAATATTCTAACTGTCTCTATATTATAATCGTACAAAATCCGTTAATCAGCTTATTCCGACAGGACTAGGTTAAGTAATTATCACACCCTATATATCCTACCACTGGTCCTAGACTATAAGACAACTCTACCCGCTACGGCTATTGACTGTAGGGACCAGGATCAAATCCTTGGTCTGTCATCCTTTTATCTAAAAACTAGTCAATCTTCTTGTGTTGGCTGGCTTCTACTGGCTGTTTAGGCAGCCATGGCTTCATCTCTCTCCGACCAGTCATCGGTGACTACGACAAGTATGATAACTAGGGAGAGATAGAGTGGAGCCAGCCCATTAAACAAATCTCCTTTTATTTTACATCTAGACCTAGAAAATACATAAAACTTATTTTCCAACAAAAATAAGGGGAGTGTTGAAATAAATAGTTTTTGTATTTTCTAGGTCTTAAAATATTAGCGGAAAAGAAACATGCAGGCAGCGTGCCTTCATCTCTTCTCTCTTACCCCCATACTTGTTGTAGTCACTGAAAGAGAGAGAGAGTGATAGAGCCATGGCTGCCTCCACTCTATATATAGGGTTAGAGAGTGACCTTGAGTCACTCTCTACAAAAAGGTTGAGTCCAGTAGGACTCGAACCCCCGACCGGTAGAGCGTGGCGTAGCCGTCTGCTCTAACCAGTCTGTCGTAGAAGATCGCTAGAGTATATTGGGTGTGATTAATATTTAAAGTGTGTTACGTCACCTAATCCGATTAACGGAAATGTAATTGTAACATCATAGAACGGGTCAAATTCAGTGCGGATTGAATCTCGCACGAAAAAAATGAATCTGACATTTGTTTCGACAGACGATATTCAATGCCGGTTCGCATCCAACGGTAAACGTCTTTGCCGAGATCACGGAAAGGTCACTTTGGCGTTTTGTGACGTGGCATGACCTGGAGCCACGTGGAGAGATAACATTCGGTCGCGGGAATTGAAAGGAACGTACGTACGAGTGAAAAGTGGACACGCGTCCGCTTAATAGCCTTGTCGTACATAGGCCGTACAAAAGGTACACTGCCAATAGTACTTTTTGGTACGGTACAGTAATCTGATTGGTTCGTACTTCAGTAGATAGAAGTTATTAGAGGGAATCAGGACTTATAAAATTTTGGTAGGCATTCACCTCTCCCTTTGAGAGTTTGTACAAATTGGCATTTTTAGTGCTTCATAACTTATTGGTTGGTTGGCCATTTTCAGTGATCCTTTTTGCTACGGACTCAAGGGAGTCTAGGCAGCATAGGGGTGTAATCAAACTATCAGTTTGCATTCTTGGGCAGCAGTGGCTGTGGCTTAAAGTGGGCTAGTCAAAAACTATCTAGAGACTTCCTGTAATGTGTAGTCCAATGGAGGACACAGAATTGCACTCCGGAGATGCTGCAAGCCAATGGTGTCGTGTCACATGGCGCTTGAAGTGGTAGTGACCGAAATACGCCAAAGCGCCTATTCCACGACCTTGACACCTATCGTGGCCGTTCGATTAAAACCAGCTTTTGCCTCAAGCTGTTGAAAATCAATGCGCGGTATTTGTTTCGCGAAGTAATGGACGTTTTACGTTTATTTTAACTGTGTCTATGTTACATGTCTGTTCGCGATGTTAAATGAATTTATGTAATCGTACATCTTTAAATACGTTTCAAAACCCTATATGTCTCAGCACTTATACTAGACTATACGATAAAGCTACCGCCTATCCTAGACTATAGGATAAATCTACCGGCTAACATTAACTTGACGGACGGCAAGTACCAAGTTCAGATACTAGGGCCGTCAAGTATATTTTGGGAAATCTACCAAAATATACCCCATGTCTCTCTATCTCTAGAGAGCATAGGCAGCCATGGCTCCCAACCTTCAATGACTTCAACAAGTGTGGGAGTTGAAGAGAGGAGTTAGAGAAAGACCGCCTCGAATTCTTTTATTCATTTCATTTTAGACCTAAAAAATACTAAAAGAACCATTAATTTCTACAAACGGGAACACCTTGTACAAATCCTTCCTACCACTACAGCTGCTCACGGTCTCACAAAACGGCACTGCTGCATCCTTTTAGGTCGTGTCATGGACCCTTTATCCCTCTCATTAGCCTTAGGCATCAAATTTGCAGCAGGTTGTAAGGCTTAAACCCATCCGTCTCCAACCAGCTAGGGGGGGAATGCATCATCATCAATTTTAACCTCTAAACACATCCTTTCTCAATCTCCTATCGCCCTTAGAGGGATACATTCTCAATTTTTCCTCTTTCCATCCCCTATACAACCTTCAATAGAGGTCACAATCTACAACTTTTTAAATCCCAATCATATGTCATGGTCCATTCCGACCTATATTGCTGCCCAATTTGTTCCCTCTAGTCATACATCAACATCTCCTCAATGGATTTTGTTTAAAAGAGGTAATTAATATTTTACTTCTCTATTTTAGTTAGACTCTAAAGAGAGAGAAAGAGGATCAAAGACATGCCATGGCTGCTGCCGTAGTTAGAAGATGGCAGATTGAAGTAGAGGGCATTTTACCAAAATGATGTCATAGCCCAGATTTGGACCACAGACCTACGAATTCCATATAGCCGACCGCCTTAACCATTAAGTCATAAGAAATTGATACGCTTATCATGTTTGACAAATACATAAATTAGACGTGTTGAAATAAGTAGTTTTTAGTATATTTTCTAGGTCTAAATTTATTAGAAAAAAAAATGTAGGCAGCCTGCCTCTATCTCTTCTCTCTCTCTCGCCCCCATACTTGTTGTAGTCACTGAAGGAGAGAGAGAGAGAGAGCAATGGAGCCATGGCTGCCTCAACTCTATAGGAAGGACTAAAGAGTGGCTTAAGCCACTCTCAACAAAAGGTTGAGTCCGGCAGGACTCGAACCCCCGACCGGCAGAGCGCGGCGTAGCCGTTAGCTCTAACCAGTCTGTCGTAGAAGTCCGTTAGGAGATATAGGGTTTCATTACTATTTAAACTATTGTAATGTACTAGATTCATTTAACTGAAACCCTTAACGCCACACATAGATACAGTTCTACAAAATACGAAGTACTGTACTTGTTTGAAATGGATATCGCGCATTTTGTTTCGACAGCGAAACAAATATCGCGCAAGTATTTATTACGGCCGAGATTGAATTTCGCGTCAAATATAACGGCGTACGTCATCGCCGAAATCCCGGAATGGTCATTTTGGCATTTAGTGACGTGGCATGACCTGGCGCCACGTGGGAAGACATCATTCGGTCGCGGGAATTCCGAGGAGCATACGGACGAGTGGAAAGTGGACACGCGTCCACTTAATGGCCTTGTCGTACAGAGGCCGTACAGAAAGTACATCGACAGTAGTACTTTCTAGTACTATACAGTTTTGTGATTGGTTCGTACAGGCAGTAGATAGGAGTTGTGAGAGGGAATTAGGAAAAACTAAGACTTAGGAAAATTTAGGTAGATAGTCCTCTCTCTCTGAGAGTTTGTATAAATTGGCATTTTTGCCACCCTATAACTTATCGGCTGGTTGGCCGTTTTCAGTGATTCTTTTTGCTACGGACTCAAGGGAGTCCAGGCTGCACAGGGGTGCAGTCAAATTGTCAGTTTGCCTTCTTGGGCAAAAGTGGTCGTGGCTTAAAGTGGGTTAGTTAAACACTATCTAGAGGCTTCTTGTATTCTGTAGTCCAATGGAGGACACAGAATTGCAAGTTATGGGCCCACCCTCTAGGGTGCCCACCTTCAAAGGATCTGGGTTCATCTATTGGGAAGCCATGATGATGGGAGCTTTGTGTGAAAACGATACTGGGGTATCGTTAGTGGACAAGTGAAACGTCCACCTTCAAGAACTCCACCAGGATTTGGGGGAGTAAGGTTTTCTGCAAAAACGGCTGCCTCAGCGGAGGAGGTAGATGATGGGGACAGCAGTGTGTCCGAAAAGGAAAAAGGGAAGGAGACACCCCTCACTCCTATTGCCACAGTATCGGGAGCGGCGACCGTGAAGACCGTGGAGAACGATACTCAAATGTGGGAGGATGTAAACATGGCTGCCAAGAACTTCATTCTGAGGCACCTCACTCAAGGTTTGGCCACTCCTCATCTTCACATTTACAAGGCGGAGGAGTTGTGGGAGAGTTTAGTGGAGATTTATAGAGCTGGAACTATTCAGGAGCTCCAGTTGGCTGAGCAAAAGCTATTGAGTTACACTTACAAAGGAGGAAAGATGTTAGATTACTGTAATGATCTTTCTTGTTTGTATATGGAAATGGAAAGTGCCGGGTGGACAGGTACAATGAAAATGAAAGTCAACACCCTTATCATGAAATTACCAGATGAGTTCGAAAACATAGTGTACCGAGTACAGGGAATGCCTGATAGTTCATGGAAATGGAACACAGTAGTCAAGATGATACTTTTGCAGGAAAACACAATGGAGATTAGGAGAGGAGGAAAGAGCATTCAAGCTCTAGCAGCAGGAGGGGACCGATGGGGGAAGGACCCGAAGAAACCTTATAGAGGGGAAAGAGATCTGTCTGGGGTTCAGAGGCCCCCAAAGGGTCTTTGTCATTACTTCAAAAAGCCGGGACACTTTATTGCAGATTGTGTCAAGCTATCAGAGCTGAGGCTCCAAGAGAACCGTGGAGGAGGTTCTTCCGGAGGGAAGAAAAAGGCACTTGTGGTTACAAAAGTGTCAGGAGAAACCGAGGATGAGTCATCTGAGGAGGATGGGGAACTTCTTCTTGACGAGAGTCTGGAGGAGAAGGAGATCCCTCGGAGGCAAAAGTGTGCCCTTGGAGCAATTCGGGAAGCTCCACAGGAAGAATGGATCATCGACTCAGGTGCATCCATGCATATGTGTCGTGATAAAGAACTCTTCACTAAGCTAAGAAAGATTCCTACTGTAGAGATAGAGTATGGGGATGGGAGAGTGGTTACTACAGATCTAGTGGGATCAGTAGACCTGAAAGTCTTAGTGGAGGGTAAGACTTTTATACTTACATTCTCAGATATACTTTACATTCCTCAGCTGAGTAAAAATCGTGTCTCTACGTCTGTGTTAGATGACAAAGAGTTTGATACTTTCACCAGAAAGGGAGTCTTTACAGCTAAGTATGGGAATGAAGTTTACTTCACAGCAGATAAGGGTAGCCAAGGAATGTTTAGGCTTAACTTGAGTAATGAAAAGAAGAATGCTTATTATGTTGGTGTTCCTAAGGTGATGATTTGGCATAAGCGGTTGGGGCATGTGCATTTTGATAGGTTGAGGGAAATGAAAAAGCTTGGGGTAGTAGATGGCATTCAGTTTGAGGATAATGAAATGATGGATGATTGTAGTGGTTGTGCTCAAGGTAAGGCTCACAGACTTCCCTTTCCTAAAGCCGCCACATATAGAGGTGAGAAAGTGTTAGATTTGGTCCACACAGATATTTGGGGACCTGCAAAAGTACCTTCGGTTGGAGGAAAGAGGTTTATGATGACAATAACTGATGACTGGTCTAGATACACTAGAGTCTACTTTCTGAAAACTAAGTCTGAAGCATAAACTTACTTCAAAGAATATAAAGCTTGGAGTGAGAAGTTGCATGAAACCCCCATTAAGAGGATAAGGAGTGATAATGGGGGGGAATATACCTCTAACGAGTTTGAAGAATATCTGAGAGATGAGGGAGTGCAGCACCAAAAAACTGTACCATATAACCCGGAACAAAATGGGGTAGCTGAGAGATTGAATCGAACACTAGGAGATAGTGTGCGCAGTATGTTGGCAGACAAGAAAATAGGAAAGAGATTTTGGGCAGAAGCAATGAACTGTGCCAACTACATTAAGAACAGAATCCTTACCTCAGCTGTAAAGGGAATGACACCTTATGAGAGATGGGTTGGAAGGAAACCAGATATCTCACACCTTAAAGTATTTGGTAGCCAAGTTTATAGTCTTGACACGGATAGGAAAAACTTGAAACTAGATGCTAAGGGAAAACCTGGATACTTTGTGGGGTATGATGAGGATGTTAAGGGATATAGAGTCTATGACTTAGCAAAGAAAGATATCATTCTGGTCAAACGCTTAGTTGTCATGGATGAAGGGAAGTCATTTGACCCCTTCAAATATACAAAGAAGATAAGGATCAGATTTGAGTCCGAAAGTGAGGAGAACTCGGTCGTTCCCGAAAAAGACATGAGTGAAACCGTGATTACAGATTCAGGGGAGATCGAAGATACAGGAGACTCACCGGAAACCTCACATACTCCTATGGACTTCGAGGAGATAGAAGAAACGGGACAAGATACGGTTTTTATGGACAGGGGAGCCGATGAGACAATGAGAAGAAATCCATGACTTCCATCCATTCCAGCTTCGGAGTTTGAGGGAGGAAGGAGGAGCAGCAAAAGGATACAGGAAAAACAAGCTGCCCATAAGGTAACTAAGCTATCTCACCCAGATGAGCCTCAGTCTTACTTAGAGGCAGTGAATAGTCCAGAGAAAGAAAGATGGATTAGAGCCATAAATGATGAGATGGCTTCTATCATGGAAGCAAATACTTGGGAACTAGCGGATTGCCCTCCAGACAGAAAACCTATTGGATGTATATGGTTATTTAAACTAAAACTGAACCCAGATAATACAATTGAGAGGTATAAGGCTCGATTGGTAGCGAAGGGGTTCACCCAAAAAGAGGGGATTGACTATGAGGAGACCTTTGCTCCAGTTGTTCGGTTCCCATCGGTAAGGATTCTCCTCAGTCTGGCCGCAGCGGAAGACATGGAAATACACCAGATGGACATTAAGACTGCTTTTCTTAATGGTGAGTTAGAGGAAGAAATTTTTATGAGGCAACCCGAGGGGTTTGTGGAAGAAGGAGAAGAGAGCAAAGTCTGCAGGCTCATAAAGTCCTTATATGGACTGAAACAGGCTCCTCGACAGTGGAATAAGAAACTAGATGAGTTTCTCACCGATCTGGGATACATCCGGATCAGCTCTGACCATTCTATCTATATGTTTGAAGATGAGAATGGTGTCATTTTTATTGCAATTTATGTGGATGATCTGCTTGTGTTAAGTAAGTCTTTGGAGAATATCAATAGGCTAAAGAAAGATCTTAGGGGCAGATTTGATATGAAGGATTTAGGGGAGGCAAAATATATTTTGGGGATCCAAATGGAGAGAGATAGGGGGAAGAAGATTATCAGACTTACTCAGAAGGAAGCAATAGGTAATATGCTTGAGAAATTCCAGATGGAAAATGCTAACAGTTGTACCACTCCCATGGACTTGAAAAAAGTAAGTGATGGGAGTGTAGAAGTAGGAGTGATGATCTTAGACGATCAGATGAGTCCAGAGGAGAGAGAGTTCATGAAGTCTATCCCTTATAGACAGGTCGTAGGAAGCTTAAACTATTTTATGAATTGTACCAGGCCGGACATAGCGGCGGCAGTTGGTGTACTCAGTAGGAGTCTTAATGATCCTAGGAAGAGGGATTGGGAGGCAGCCAAGAGAGTCATGAGATATCTGGTGGGAACTAGAGAGTTATGGTTGCATTTGGGAGGGGAGCACACTGACATCACTACTTGGAGTGATGCCAGTTATAGGGACGCACCTATGAGACGATGCACTTCTGGGTATGTGTTGTATGTTGGGGAAGGTGCTTGCTGTTGGAGCAGTAAGCAACAAAAGGTGGTTGCTCAGTCCACTATGGAGGCTGAGTACATGACCTCTTGTTTTGCTGTGAAAGAGTTGATGTGGGTCAAGTCCTTACTGCAAGAACTGGGGTATATGAAAGAGGGAGTGCATGAAGTTTTTTGTGATAATCAAGCGGCCATAGCAAATGCAGCCAATCCAAAACATCATTTTAAGGCTAAACATATGGACATAAGATTAAAACTTGTAAGAGAAAAAGTGGAGAATAAAATAGTGAATCTTGTATATAGATCTGATGAGGAAATGGTGGCTGACATGATGACAAAACCTGTGCCCTCTCCAAAGTTAAAATATTGTAGGGAAAAATGTGGCTTAAAAGAAAAATTAAAATTAGACTAGAAAATAAGGGGAGTGTTGAAATAAGTAGTTTTTAGTATATTTTCTAGATCTAAATTTATTAGAAAAAAAATGTAGGCAGCTTGCCTCTATCTCTTCTCTCTCTCTCGCCCCCATACTTGTTGTAGTCACTGAAGGAGAGAGAGAGAGAGCAATGGAGCCATGGCTGCCTCAACTCCATAGGAAGGACTAAAGAGTGGCTTAAGCCACTCTCAACAAAAGGTTGAGTCCGGCAGGACTCGAACCCCTGACCGGCAGAGCGCGGCGTAGCCGTTAGCTCTAACCAGTCTGTTGTAGAAGTCCGTTAGGAGATATAGGGTTTCATTACTATTTAAACTATTGTAGTGTACTAGATTCATTTAACTGAAACCCTTAACGCCACACATAGATACAGTTCTACAAAATACGAAGTACTGTACTTGTTTGAAATGGATATCGCGCATTTTGTTTCGACAGCGAAACAAATATCACGCAAGTATTTATTACGGTCGAGATTGAATTTCGCGTCAAATCTAACGGCGTACGTCATCGCCGAAATCTCGGAATGGTCATTTTGGCATTTAGTGACGTGGCATGCCCTTGCGCCACGTGGGAAGACATCATTCGGTCGCGGGAATTCCGAGGAGCATACGGACGAGTGGAAAGTGGACACGCGTCCACTTAATGGCCTTGTCGTACAGAGGCCGTACATAAAGTACATCGACAGTAGTACTTTCTAGTACTATACAGTTTTGTGATTGGTTTGTACAGGCAGTAGATAGGAGTTGTGAGAGGGAATTAGGAAAAACTAGGACTTAGGAAAATTTAGGTAGATAGTCCTCTCTCTCTGAGAGTTTGTATAAATTGGCATCTTTGCCACCTTATAACTTATCGGCTGGTTGGCCGTTTTCAGTGATTCTTTTTGCTACGGACTCAGGGGAGTCCAGGCTGCACAGGGGTGCAGTCAAATTGTCAGTTTGCCTTCTTTGGCAAAAGTGGTCGTGGCTTAAAGTGGGTTAGTTAAACACTATCTAGAGGCTTCTTGTATTCTGTAGTCCAATGGAGGACACAGAATTGCAAGACGCGACGGCTAATTCACATCAACGTAACGACGAGGCCCATGTGAAAGATTCATGCACGGACGTGAATCCGAACCGTGTCAATAAATTTGATCGGACGGCCATCAATACAGCCGCCACCCAGATTGAGCTTTTGGCGGCCTTTGGAGATAGCGATGCCACGTGGCGCCACATATGGCTCCCAATTTGACATGCGTCACCTTGACGGCCATGTCGTACAATGGTCATACAATAGGCTAATCGACCACTATAACTTCTTTTAGTATACATTGTTCCTATTGGACTAGGGTTTAGTAAGAGGTAGCTGTGAGAAGGCAAACCAATAATTAGTGATTTTTAGGTACATCTCTCTAAGAGAGCTTGTAACTATAAAAATCATCTTCGACCAACCATAACTTATTCCTCACACAAGCAAATTCAGTGATTATTTTTTGAGTTTGGCTCAGGAGAGTCAGGTCCTCACAAAGGTGTGGCTGGTCACAATACTTGTGTGCCAAAGGGGCACTTATTCATTGGGAAAGAAGAAGGGAAAAAATTTATCCTATAGGATTTACATAGGCTGCCCATTCCATGGGTCAATGGAGTTCACAGAATTGCAGGTCATGGGCCCACCCTCTAAGGTGCCCCTATTTGATGGATCAGACTTTCTTTATTGGGAAAACTTTATTGAGGGAGAAATCTTTGAGAAGCACCTATGGGGTGTAGTGTCGGGACAAATTCGATGCCCACCTCCATCGGGGTTTGGAGGAACACTTTTTTTAGGCACCTCCACCACTACAGCTGCCAAAACATCTACCACCATCATCGAT
The DNA here is from genome assembly GCA_037447655.1 of Zygnema cylindricum. Classification (NCBI taxonomy): domain Eukaryota; kingdom Viridiplantae; phylum Streptophyta; class Zygnematophyceae; order Zygnematales; family Zygnemataceae; genus Zygnema; species Zygnema cylindricum. The sequence goes on along the minus strand of JBBHKE010001122.1, from coordinate 67,531 downwards.
GATAGCGAGGAAGGGGAGGAAATTGTCATGGAAGGAGAAAGGGGAGGAGTCACATCTCGAGGGACTCCATTGTCAAAGACAATACCGGCAGCAGCACCACTAGCAATGGTGATAAAGAGTCATACCAACGGTCAGAGTATGAAAAGTGGAACTATAAAGACAAGTTTGCTAAGCTTTTAATTCTCAAAAGTGTAGTAAACGGCATTGCCATTCCCCTTATGCTTGTCAAGTTTTCCACTCATATTTTGGTATCGCTATTTAAAAAATACAAGAGTGGATCATTGCAATAGCAACACCTGGCAGAAAAATAAGATTGTAGCCTATACTTATAAGGGAGGAAGTATGAATGATTATTGCAATGATTTAGGAGAACTATTTAGATAACTAGAGAGTGCAGATAACTCATGGTTTAAGTGACAAAGAGTAAATACATTAATGATGAAACTACCTAGAGAGTATGAAAATATCATTAACCTATTACAATATATAGGAGATAGCAGCTGGAATTGGGATGACATAGTGGGAATGACTTTAGTAAAAGAGAGCACCATAAAGATTAGGAGAGGGAGTCAAAGTGTCTAAGCATTGTCTGCAACAAGTGATTGGCGGAAGCGTGATGAGGAGAAAGGGAAAGTTCCATATCGAAACTTTGGAGGAAGAGGACAAGGAGGTGGCAAGTTTGATCGACAGAGGAGAAGAACTCGAGGAGGACAATGTCACTTCTACAAGAAACCGAGACAATATATGGCAGATTGTGTCAAACTTGCAGATCTCCAACTGAAAGATGGACAAGGAACCTTAAGGGATGGAGGAAATAAAAAAGCTTTCTTGACTCGAGTTCATGTTGAGGAAGCGGTTGAAGCAACCGACCCGTATGAAGAGCTTGAGGAGCTTCTTCTTAATCCGAAAAACACTGAAAAGCATGTTGACATTCCACGGAGACAAAAGTGTGCTTTCAGATGTAAGAGGGACCGACCCGAGGATGGGTGGATCATAGCCTCAGCGGCCCCAATGCATTTCTGCAAAGATAAAAGGTGGTTCACCAAACTGAGAAAGATCCCAACAGTTGAGATAAAGTACGGTGATGGTAGAGTAGAAACCACTGTCCTGTTGGAACTATGGACTTGAAGGTTCAAGTTGATGAAAAGGCCTCAATTATAACACACTTAAATGATTTTTACATTCCACAACTTAGCTAGAACGTAGTCTCTACAACAGACCTAGATGAAAAGGAGTTTGAAATAGGTACTAAGAAAGGAATCTTCCCAACAAGCTTTGATAATGAGGTATATTTCATAGCTGAGAAGGGTAGTCAAAGAATGTTCAGAATTGTATTTTTCAATGAAAAGAGTGTTCTCTATTCGTGTGCAAGTAATATGATGCTTTGGCACAAAAGGTTGGGGCATTTGCATGCAGATAGATTAAAAAAGAAAAAGAAAAGGGGAAAAGTGGATGAAATTGAGTTTGGGGATGATGAGACCTCAGATGACTATAACGGATGTGCCCAAGGGAAGATTCATAGACTCCAATTCCTAAAGGAATTCACATTTAGAAGAGAGAAAATATTAGATCTAACTCACACTGATGTTTGGGGACTTGCTAGGTATGCTTCATATGGGGGGAAGAGATGGAAGTTAACTATCATAGATGATTGGTCTAGATTCACTAAGGTATACTTTCTCAAACACAAGCTAGAGGTATTGAGATGTTTCAAAGAGTATAAAGTGTTGTTCTTTGGTCTAAAATAGACCGCAGAAGCCACCCAAACTATCAAACAAAATGTTAAGCAAAGTTAAGCTAATGAACAATCATTTGAAATGCATCCTCCATTTAACATACATGCATACACAAATGCAATCATTCATCCGCACACAGACGGAGCAAGCATGCGTACACAGACGCATGAAATCATCTAGGGTTTCATGGAATAGAAGCTTAATATATCTCCATCATCATAACAAACCCTAAGACAATGCATGATATAACAAACAAAACATTAAGGTTTGATGGAGTAATCAACATAAACAAACCTTAGGATAACATCTAAGGTTTCTTGGAATAATCAACATAACAAACCCTAGGACAAATGTATTAACAATGCATATCAAACAAATATAAAATTAACACATATATATAATAATAAATGAATGCATCACATATAAACAAAAGTATAATCAGATGATAAATGTATCATTTAAATGCATGACCTATTCGGCAACCCTAAAAGTTTACATCTTCGGTCACTACTTTTCATGCTAAGCATTGATGATACATTCCTAACAAAGCTCATTTCTATATATACACTTGTGAGTTGTCAACGAATCGCTACATGTCAAAACAACCAACGTAACTTCCACTAAGTAGTATTACACCATGAGAACCTATTACGACAAATAATCCTAATTGTAAGTGTACACCTGAGAGTCGACCAATCATAAGAGTACACTTGTCTGCAAGTACGACACTACACACACACAAATTAAACTGCCGAAACCCTAAATGATCACCAAAATAAAACTGTCATAATCAATACTAAATTAATGATACACATAAGACAAGACAATGTTATTTCAAATATTTTCACCGACGAGTCCGCAAAATCCGGCCGCTAAATGACAACTTGCTTAGTCACTTGTGGACAATGCCACGTAGTGAACCAACATCGCATATGTACGGTCCACTTAATAATACGTCATTAAAAAAAACAATAGAATCCCTTGAAAAATGGGCGGACGCCGTCCAGCCCTCCACGTGTAGCTCGAACCACTTGCCGAAATTAATCCATACCTTCCAAATCTTTTCCGTACTGGATATGCATCGTTTGCAATAAATGCGCCTGTCGCATATAGAGTACACATGTCCAAATATGACGTTCTGTACCGGAAGCGTCCTTTTCTATAGCTGTCGCCTGTCGTATTGTGTTTCGTACGTGCGACGTACTATTTTGACTCTTTAGAATATTTTACATCGGATCGCTTCGCGATCCGCCGTCCATTTCACTTACGCATTCAGCGCCACTCAATTAGTCAATTAACTTTACTCGTACAATAAATCCCCAATCCGTTCGAACCTCCACATTAACTCCAAAAATTACGTACGCACGCAAATACGCGCACGCATGTGCGAAACTGAATCTTCCAAAAACAACATAAAGTATGGAGTGAAAAACTACATGAAACCTCAATAAAAGAGATAAGAAGTGATAATGGGAAAGAATACACCTCAAGGGAATTTGAAGAATTTCTTAAAGAAGATGGAATTCATCATGAGAAAACTGTTCCCTGTAATCTGGAACAAAATGGAGTAGCAGAAAGAGTGAATAGAACTTTAGGAGATATGCCCAAAAGTATGCTAACTAATAAGAGAATAGGATTGCAGTTTTGGGTCGAGTCTATGATCTATGCTAATTTCATCAAAAATAGAGTCCTAACTTCAGCAAATAAAGAGGAAACTCTGTATGAGAGGTGGATAGGAAGAAAGCTAAATTTGTCTAATCTGAGAGTGTTTGGAAGTCAAGTCTACAGTTTCGATTCAGATAAGACTAAATAGAAGCTAGAGGGAAGAGGGAAACCATGATATCTTGTGAATATGATGAGAGCACAAAACGATACCGAGTGCATGATTTGAAAAAGAGAGATATAATTTTGGTAAAACACATAATGGTGATGGATGAAGTATAGTCCATTGTTCCATTCAAATATAATAAGGAAGTCAAAATCATGTTTGTACCAGATCAATTTTCTAACTTTAACTTTGAAAATGAATAGAAGGAAGATGGAGAAAAGGAAAAATCAGGAGATCTACCAAAGGAGAAGAAAGAAAGGACAATATCCAAGGTAAGGCCACAATACGAAGTGGAAACTGATGAGGAAATTGATGAGACACCAGAATTAGAAGATAGGGGAGCTAAAAATCTTCCCAAACAAAACCCGAAGATGCCTACAATACCGGCGTCATATTTTGAAGGGGGAAAAAGAAGTAGTAAACGACTTCGAGAAAAACAAGTAAATATCCAACTCACAAAGATGTCTCACCCAGATGAACCTCAGACATACTAAGAGGCCATAAATAACCCAGATAGTAGCCGATTGATCATTGCCATCAATGAAAAAATGGCCTCCATCATAGAAGCCAATACATGGGAGTTGGTAGATTGTCCACCGGACCAAAAACTAATTGGATGTAAGTGGGTTTTTAAGCTTAAACTAAACCCATATAATACCATTAAAAAATATAAAACTAGGTTGGTTGCTAAAGGTTATACTGAGAAAGATAGATTAGACTATGAGGAAACCTTCTCACCTATAGTCATATTTCATTCTGTCATAATTCTCTAAAGCTTGTAAGAATCCTCTAAATTTTAGCCACAGTAGAGGATATGGAAATACACCAGATAGATATTATAACCGCCTTTTTACACGGAGAGTTAGAAGAAGAAATTTACATAAGACAACCGAAAGGATTCGTGGAAAATGGGGAAAAAAACAAGGTATGCAACTGATAGAATCACTCTACGGGCTTAAACAAGCCCCGCAACAATGGAATATAAAGTTGGACAAGTTTATGACTGGTTTGGGGTATGTCAGAATTAGTTCAACTCACTCAATATATTTATTTGAGGACGAGAATGGAGTAATGTTTATTGCTATTTATGTGGATGATTTGTTAGTTATAAGAAAGTCCTTAAAGAAGATTAACAAACTAAAACAGGATCTTAGAAGTCATTTTGACATGAAATATCACGGCTAAGCAAAGTACATTTTGGGAATTCAGATGGAGAGAGATAGAGGGAATAAAATTATAAGACTCACTCAAAAAGACACTATCAGTAATATGCTAAGAAAACTTCAGATGGAGAAAGCAAATGGATGTACTACTCCCATGGATCTTAAGAAAGTGTTTGGGGGGAGTGAAGAGGGAGGAATATTGATCGTTAATGATGAGATAGATAATGAACATAGAAGATTTATGGAAAACATCCTTTATCCACATATTGTAGGCCGTTTAATTAATTTTATGAACTGTACCCGGCCGGATATACCTGCAACTGTAGGAGTCCTCAAAAAGAGTCTAATTAAACCCTGTTGGGAGGGGAGCACACTAGAATCACTACTTCGAGTGATGCCGGTTATGGAGATGTGCCTTTAAGGCGATGCACGACTAAATATGTGTTTCAAATCAGATCTAGTGCATGTTGTTCAAGAAGCAAGCAAAAGAAGGTGTTGTTCTTTGGTCTAAAATAGACTGCAGAAGCCACCCAAACTATCATGCAAAATGCTAAGCAAAGCTAGGCCAATGAAAAATCATTTGAAATGTGTACCCTCCCAATGCGTACACAAACGCTAAAACATACATACACAAATGCATCAATAATCCGTACACTGACGGAACAAAATTCAAATGCGTACAACAACTAGGGTTTCATGGAATAAAAGCTTAATATATCTTCATCGTCATAACAAACCCTGTGATACATCCATAAATAATGCATAACAATCAAATATATAAATAACATATATAGATAATAGCAAAAGAGTGCAATCTCACATAAACATTAAGTAAACAAAAATATATCAATAAATATATTACTCAAATGCATGACCTAATTGATAACCCTAAAACACTACATCTTTGGTCCCCACTTTTCTTAACAAGTATTGATGATTGATTCCTAACAAAGCTCATACCTATATATACACTTCTGAGCTGTCAACAAACCGTTAAGTGTCAAAATAACCAACTTGAATTACGTAATTGTCATTAAGTCGATATTAAGCATATTAACCTACTGCTAAGAGTGAACTAATCGAAAGCATACACCTGAGAGTCAACCACTGGCTCCAAGTACAACACTAAATACACACAAATTAAACTATTGAAAATCTAATTAATCACGTAAAATACAACTAATTAATCAATACTAAATCATTAATTTGCATAAGACAAAACATTGTTGTTTCAAATATTTACAGCGACTCGTCCACAAATCCACGTCATAAGTGACAACTTGCTTAGTCACTTGCTGAAAAGTCCAAGCAGCAAGCCGTCATCATATACGTACAACCCACTTGATAATACATCCTCAAAAATATTGTGAACCCTCAAAAATATCGGCGGACGCCGTCCGCCCTCCAAATATACCTCGAATGACTTACCGAAATGAAGTCTTACCTACCAAATCCTTTCCAAACCAAAACCGCGTCCTTTGTAATAAATGCACCTTGTCACATTTCTTTCGTACAGTCGGCGTACTCTTTCAAATACTTCAAATATTTAAAATTGGATCGCTTCGTGAACTGCGGTCCATTTCTATTACGCATTAAGTTTTTATCGTACGCTTTTTCGCGTCACTTAATGTGTACTTCCGTACGTTTGAACCAATTGAAATACTTAATATCGGATTGCTTCGTGATCCGCCGTACATTTTGCAGTGCTTGTTCGCGCCACTCAATTAGCCTTTTACGTCACTTTAATTTCACTCATATAATTACACCCCAATCCGCGAATCCATTCGAACCACCAAATTACATCCGGTAATAACGTACGCAAACATGCGCACGCACGAAACATCACATACGCACGAAACTAACTTTTAAAAAAGAACAAAAGGTAGTTGCTCAATCCACTATGAAGGTTGAGTACCTGTGCTGCCATAAAAGAATTAATGTGGGTTAAATTTATTTTTGAAGAACTTGGGTTCATAAAGTCTAAAACTCAAAATGTTTTTTGTGATAATGAAGTTGCTATCTCTATTGCAGATAATCCGAAACATCACTTCAAAGCTAAGCATATGGATATTAGACAGCTTTGTGAGAGAGAAGGTTGAAAATAAAATCATGAAATTGGTTCATTAAACTAATAAAAAATGATTGCACACATGATGACAAAACTAGTGCCTTCCCCTAAGTTGATTTATTGCATAGAAAATTGTGGATTAAAATTGAAAAGTTAATTGGTAATATGCTAGAAAAATTTCAAATGGAGAAAGCAAACGGATACACTACTCTCAGGAATTTGAAAAATGTGTGTGAGGGGAGTGAAGAGGGAGGAATGTTGATCATTAATGATGAGATAGATAAGAAAGAAAGAAGATTTATGGAAAATATCCCTTATCGGCAAATTGTATATAGTTTAATAGTTTATATGAATTGTACCAGGCCGGATATAGCTGTAGCCGCAGGAGTCCTCAGCAAGAGTCTAAATGAACGAAGAAAGAGACATTGGTAGGCTGCCAAAAGGGTGATGAGGTATCTAGTGGGGACAAGGGAATTGTGGTTGCATTTGGGAGGGGAGCACACTAACATCACAACCTAGAGTGATGCCAGTTATGGAGATGTGCCTTTAAGGCGGTGTACGACTAGACATGTGTTCCAAATTGGATCTGGTGCATGCTGTTGGAGTAGCAAGCAACAGAAATTAGTTTCTCAGTCCACTAAGGAGGCTAAATACATGGCTTCTTGTGCTACCACCAAAGAATTAATGTGGGTGAAATCTCTTCTTGAAGAACTTGGGTTTATAAAGTCTGGAAGTCATAATGTTTTTTGTGATAATCAAGCACTTATCTCTATTGCAGGTAATCCGAAACATCACTTCAAAGCTAATCATATGGATATTAAACAACTTTGTCAGAAAGAAGGGTGAAAAAAAAATCATTAAACTGGTTCAAAAAACTGATAAAAAAAAATTGCACACATGATGACAAAACTAGTGCCTTCCTCTAAGTTGATTTATTGCAAAGACTTTGGATTAAAATTGAAGAGTGACTAGGAATTAGACAAAGTGTTGAAAAGAGGTAATTAATAATTCACTTCTTTATTTTAGTTAAACTCTAAAGAGAAAGAAAGAGGATCAAAGACACGCCATGGCTGCTGAGGTATTCAAAAGATGGCACACTGAAGTTCAAGGAATTTTACCCAAATGATGCCTTAGCCCAGATTTGAACCACGGACCTACGGATTCCATATAGCTGGCCGCCTTAACCATTAAGTCATTAGAAAAAACAATACATTTATCGGGTTTGACAAATACATAAACTATGACACGACGTATAATTCACATCAAACTAAGAACGAGGCGCATGTGAAACAATTCATGCACGGACGCGAATCCGAACCGTGTAAATATATTTGATCGGATAGCCATCATTGCAGCAGCCACCCGGAATAATCTTTTGGTGGTCTTTAGAGATAACGTCACGCAATGCCACGTGGCGCCACATTATTGGATACCGGAGAAGATGGGAGGAACCATGGATCCCTATTTGACAGGCGTCACTTTGAAGGCCATGTCGTACAATGGCCCTACAAAAAGTACATCGGCCACTGTACCTTCTGCAATTTTGAGATCTCCATAAGTCCTCAAAATGGGCAGCTCACACGAAGCCCCTAGGATAACCCTAACCCATTTGTGTTTCAGCAAGAATAGTTGCCACCCTGGAAAATGAAAACTGACTAACATCACTCTTGTGAAGACAAGACTCTTGTGAGTCAATAGCAAAAAGAATCTCTGAATTTACTCTCCTAAGGAGTAAGTTATAAAAAGTCAAAGTTGACCTTTTGGACAGAAGCACCTTGAAAGAAAGGCGGCTACCCAACAAATATTCGAGAGAGGCGGCTACCTACCAAATTTTCTAAGTCTTATATCCCTCTCTAAACCCTCTACTACTAAAGTAGGGCAACAATTAAAAGACTGTGTCGTACACAAAGGTAAAGGTGCCAAAGTATTTTTTGTACCCACTACGCATGAAATGGCCTGCCATATCCCATTAGTCCCATATTCCAATGCGCAATCTAATGATTGTCACCCATCGACCCATCACGATCGCGATCCCCTATCTGGCCCAACCCACTGACACGAATCAAGTACTTTCCACCAAACCCATTCATTATAGCCACCCAAGCCGACGTATATTCTAACATTCTATGCATGAAACTCTGTGTTCATTGCTTCAAAATCCCAACCCAAAGAATCCTAGATAGTGCCGACCCCAAGGATTAAATAATTTTTAAAATCAGCCTTTAAGCTTCTCTAAATAAGACTTCGTGTATTGATTTCCACCACCGAATGTAAAGTTAGAATATGAGTTTTGGACACATTCACCCACTTTGACTTTCCTTTAGAAATGCAACCACCCTGGCAGGCAAAAACTTTGACCAACTACACCCAAAGTAGCCTGGACTCCCTTGAGTCTGCATCAAAAAGAATCACTAAAAATGGTCAAGTAAATTGATAATTATGAAAGGTCAAAGATGACCTTTTGTACAGGGGCTCTCTCTCTGGACTCTCGTGAGTCCGTAGCAAAAAGTATCACTAAAAATGGTCAAGAAAATTGATAGTTATGAAATTCTCAAAAATGACATTTTGTATAGGAGCTCTCTCGAAGAGAGGCTGCTACCTACTAAATTTTCTAAGTCATATCTCTTTATAGAACTCTATCTTCTGACGTACGACACCAATCAAATTACTCGGTCGTACAGAAAAGTACATGTGTTGGTGTACTTTCTGTACAACCATCTTACGAAATGGCCAAAATTTTGACACATGTCATATCCAAATTTAATCCCGTAATCTCCGGAGTTGCCGCAATCCAACGTTGTCGCGCCACGTGTCACAGGACATAGCGATGATAGTAAAACGCCTTAAGTACATATTTTGTGATCGCGGCGCCTATCGTGGTCATCCAATCAGAACCGGATACAACTAAATGAAACTCTGAGACCTCCAAAAGTCCTTAGAGTGGACAGCTTCTAAGAAGCCTCTAGGATAACTCTGGCCCCTTTGTGTTTCAGCAAAAACAACTACCACCCTGGCAGACAAAATCTCTGACCACCTGCACCCCTGTGAAGGCAAGACTCTCCTAAGTCGATAGCAAAAAGAATCTCTGAATTTGCTCCCTTGAGCAGTAATTTTTGAAGGGTCAAAGTTGACCTTTTGTATAGAAGCTCTCTCGGAGAGAGGGTCCAATCTCTCAAATTTTTCTCAGTCCTATCTCTCTCTTAAACTCTATCTACTGAAGTATGGCACTAATCATAATACAGTATCGTACGGAAAAGTACCGGTGCCAGTGTACAATCTGTACGACCATTGTACAACATGGCCAACAAGTCGACACATGTTATTTTTGGATTCGTTCCTGTAGTCCCCGGAGATGCCGTATTCCAATATGGTTGTGCCACGTGTCAATCAATATGATGTTGATCGCAAACCGCCAAAAATCTATTCCGCGATCTTAGCATGCTTTGCGGCTGTCCGATTAAACCGGATTTCAATCATGGCCCTCATAAATACTTGCACGATATTTCTTTCTCCTTCGAAACAAAGTGCGCGCTATCCGTTTTGGATTTTCCGTTCGCCGTCCATTACAAACTATATCTATGTCCAAATATCCCATTAAATGAAATAGCCTACGTATGAGTATTTATGTAATTATCAAACCCTATATCGTATAACCTTTATCCTAGTCTAAACGGCTAAGGCTACCAGCTACCATCGGCTCTGACGAACGGCAGGTACGAGGTTCAAATATCAGGTTTGTTAATAATTATTTTGGTTAATCTACCAATCTAATATTTGTCCCCGTCTGGATAGCATAGGCAGCCATGGCTCTATCTCCCTCTCCAACTTTCAGTGACATCAACAAGTGTAGGAGCTGGAGAGAGGAGTTAGAGGAAGAATGCCTCTATTTATTTTCTGCATATTACAAAACCTAGAAAATACTAAAATAGCTTTTGATTTCTACAATGCGGTATAGTGGTTGTACAGAAAGTACTCCTGTACCAGTACCTTTCTCTACTGCACAGTTATTTAATTGGTGTTGTACTTCAGTAGAAGAGGGTTAAGAGAGGGGTTTAAGACTTAGAAAATTATTATGTAGCCACCTCTCTCTCAGAGAGCATCTCTATAAAAACGTCATCTTTGACCATCCATAATTTACTTCTCAAGGGAGAAAATTGCTTAATTCTTTTTGAAGTAGACTTAAGGGAGTCTTCCCTTCACAGACATAGAGTTAGTTCAATCTGTTTTTTTTCAGGGTGGCAAACAGTCTTGATCAAACACAAGGGGGCCAGGGCTATCCTTTAGGCTTCGTGTAAGCTACCTACTCTGAGGACCTACGGAGGTGTCACAGTTACATTATCACACGTGGTAGAGGACTCCCTCTAAGAGGAGGACTCCCACCAGAAGGAGGACTTGCACTAAGTGGAAGACTAAGAGTGAGAGGAGGAGTGGCATCATATAATTCTATGACCTCCATTGGTCCACAGAATGTCTAGCTTATATGAAGCCTCTAGGATAATATTTGCACTTTTGAATTTAGCAATGAGCTAGTGCCACCCTGGCACGCAAAAACTTTAACCGAATACATCTCTGTATAGCCTGAACTCCCTTGAGTCCGCAGCAAAAAGAATCAGTTAAATTGCTCACCTGAGCAATAAGTTATGGCAGACCAAAGATGGCCTATTAATACAAATACACTCTGGGAGAGAGGCGGCTACCTCAATTTTTCCTAAGTCCTAAGCTCCCTCTCTAAACCTACTTCTAGTGTACCCTAACCAATCAAATGGCTATAAGGTACAAGAAGGTACAGGTACAACTGTACTTTGTTGTCCTTGAAAAGTTAGTTTCGTACGTACACAATGTTTCTTGAGTACTTGACGTGATTTTAATGCGTATGCTATTTGGATTTACTGTGGAGGTTCGAATTGATTTGCGAATTGGGGGAGTAATGGTACAATTTTTTTTTGGGATGTACGGAACTATTTGAGTGGCGCGAACAAGCATAAGAAAAAGTACGGAATGTGAAAGTTAAATGTACGGCGGAGTAGGTTGTTCTGTGGTGCTTCCGAGGGAGAATCCATGGCTGAAAATGGCTATGGACAATATACTTCTTCAACAACCATAGTACGGCATGGCAGCTCCGTTGACGCGTGTCAGTTCTTGAGCCGTAGTTTCTCCCACCGTAATATTCGATGTCCAACCATATTTCGCCACGTGTCGTTCGTCGACATTGGCTTACAAACCGCCAAATGTCCAATCTGGAATTTTGGTTCCTTTGGGAGGCGTCGATCGCGAACGACATTTGATTTCGTCCGTTGAAATTATATGTCGTTTCGTTTATTTTGTATGGTACAGTATTTCATGCGGTACTATACGTTTCATCTTCATTTTGTTCGGTAAGACGCTAGATGGAAATGTGTCGTTGCGTCACTATTTAATTATTTATCACATACAATGTACGTAATGTAGAAATTAAAGGTTATTTTAGTATTTTCTAGGTTTTGTAAAATGCAGAAAGGAAGCAGAGGCAGTCTGCCTCTAACTCCTCTCTCCAACTCCCACATTTGTCAAAGTCACTGAAAATTGGAGAGGGAGATAGAGCCATGGCCGCCTACGCTATCCAGACGGGGAAAGACATTAGGTTGTTAGATTTTACCAAAAGAGATCTTGACGGACCCAGGATTTGAACCTGGTACCTGCCGTCCGTCACGGTAGCCGGTTGCCATAGCCAATTAGTCTAAAATCAACGTTAGAATATATAAGGTTTAGTAGCTATTTAAATGATAACACGTAGGCTATTTCATTTAAGGTGATATTTAGACATAAATACAGTTTGTAATGTACGGCAAACGTAACATCCGAAACGGATATAGCGCACTTTGTTTCGAAGGCGAAACAAATATCGCGCAAGTATTTATGACGACCACGATTGAAATCCAGTTTAATCGGACAGCCGCGAAGCATGCCGAGATCGCGGAATAGGTTTCTCGACGGTTTGCGGTCAACGTCATATCGATTGACACATGGCACAACCATATTGGAATACGGCATCTCCGGGGATTACACGAACGAATCCAAAAATGACATGTGTCGACTTGTTGGCCATGTCGTACAATGGCCATATAGAAAGTACACTGGCACCTGTACCTTTCTGTAGGATACAATATTATCATTAATGCCGTACATCAGTAGATAGAGTTTTAGAGAGAGATAGCACTTAGAAAAAATTTATAGATTGGACCTTCTCTCCCAGAGAGCTTCTGTACAAAAGGTCAACTTTGACCCTTCATAACTTACTGCTCACAGGAGCAAATTCAGAGATTCTTTTTGCTTTAGACTTAGGGGAGTCTTGCCTTCACAAGTATGAAGGTGGTCAGAGTAATTTTCTGTCAGGCTGGCAGTTATTCTTGCTGAAACACAAAGGGGACAGGGTTATCCTAGAGGCGTCGTGTGAGCTGCCTACTCTGAGGACCTATGGAGGTCTCAGAGTGACACATTATGGGCCCACCCTCTAGGGTGCCAATATTCAATGGAGCAGGCTTCATATACTAGGGAAGTATGATGACATGAGCTCTATGTGGGAAACGGTTTTAGACAATAGTGAGTAGACGGGTGAGGCGTCCATCAAGTCTTAGGATCCCTCCAGGGTTTAGAGGAAGAAGATTCACCAGAGATGCAGCTCCATCTTCAACGAAGGAGACAAAGGAAGGGGAGGTGGTGGACAATGGAAAGGAGAAGAAGACGGTCACACCAATAGCAACCGGTTCAGCATTCATGTCACCTATTCCGAAGAACGAGGAGAATGATATCTATAATCCGGGACTACAACAATATGGCGGCTAAGCATTTCATCCTCCGCCATCTTACTCAAGGGCTTGCATCTCCTCATTTGCAAGTAGAGAGGGCATTCGATCTTTGGGTGGCTCTCATAGAGATGTACCGAAGTGGTACGATTAAGAAAACAACAGTTGGCTGATCAGAAAATTAACGAGTATGTATACAATTGGGGGAAGATGTTGGATTTTTGCAATGAGCTTGCTACGCTTTTCATGGAGCTAAAGAGTGTTGGAAAAGTGTTTAGTCAAAAGGAAAAGGTTAACTGTTTACTGATGAAGTTACCCGATGAGTTCGAGAATATAGTCAACCGTGTGCAAGACTTGGCGGAATCAAGGTGGATTTGGAATTCAGTGGTAGGGATGATTCTCATTAGAGATAATACAATTGAGATCTGAATGGGAGGAAAGAGTGGGCATGCTTTGGCAACTGGGACTGATAGGAGGAAGAATGATTCCAGGAAACAGGCAAAATACAGCAAAAGAGGCAAGTTAACAATAAGGTAACCAAACTGTCTCACCGCGATGAACCTCAAACTTATAATGAGGCAATGACTTGTCCTGAGAGACACCGGTGGAAGACAACCATTAATGAGGAGCTGGCCTCAATTATGGCGGCCGATACATGGGACTTGATGGATTGTCTTTCGAAAGGAAGCCAATTGGGTGTAAGTGGGTATTTATGTTGAAACTCAACCCGGATAACACCATAGGGCGCTTCAAGGCTCGGTTAGTGGCGAAGGGATTTACCTAAAAAGAAAGAATTGACTACGAAGAGACTTTTGCTCTGGTCGTCAAGTTTCCTTTGGTTCGGATACCGCTTAGTATGGCGGCACCAGAAAACATGGAAGTGCATCAGATGGACAGCAAGACAACCTTTCTAGATGGAGAGTAGTAAGAGGAAATTTTTATGCCATAGCTCGAAGGATTTGTGGAGCAAATGATTTGCTTGTTTTAAGTAAATCTATGGATAAAATAAATAAGTTGAAAAATGATCTAAAAGGAAGATAAGAGAGAGATAGGGATTGAAAAATAATAAGATTAACTCAAAAAGAGGCCATTAGAAATATGTTAGAAAAATTCCAAATGGACAAGGCTAATAGTTGGACCACTCCTATGGAATTAAAGAAAGGAAGTGAGGGGAGTGTGGAAGATGGAGTTATAATCTTAGATGATGAGGTAGGCCCGAAAGAGAAAATATTTATGCAGACCATCCCTTATAGACAAATAGTGGGCAGCCTAAAATATTCCATGAATTGTACCCATTCTGACATAGCCACAGCTGTAAGAGTACTAAGTAGGAGTCTGAATGTTCCTACTAAGAAAGATTCAGAGGCAGCTAACAGAGTCCTTAGATATCTCCTAGGGACTAGGGATCTTTGGTTGCATTTGGGTGGGAACAATACTGACATCACCACTTGGAGTGATGCCAGCTAAGCGATGCTCCTATGAGGAGATGCACATCTGGATATATATTATATGTGGGTGATGGGGCTTGCTGCTGAAGCAGCAAGCAGCAAAAGGTCAAGCAGCAAAAGGTCATTGCTCAGTCCACCATAGAGGTTGAGTACATGGCTTCTTGCTCTGCTGTAAAATACTTAATGTGGGTCAAGTCTTTGCTTAGTGAGCTTGGTCATCTTAAGAGTGGTGTCCAAAAAGTGTTTTGTGATAATCAGGCTGCCATTGCCATTTTCGCCAATCCTAAACATCACTTTAAACCCAAACACATGGACATTAGACTAAGCTTTGTTAGAGAGAAAGAAGAAAATAAGATAATCAGTTTGGAGTATTAACCAGATAGTGAAATGGTAGCAGATATGATGACCAAACATGTGCCTTCTTCTAAACTAATTTTAATGCGGGAGAAGTGTGGTCTTAAAATAAAGAGTGACTAGAAAATAAAGAGAGTGTAGAAATTAAAGGTTATTTTAGTATTTTCTAGGTTTTGTAAAATGCGGCAAAGGTTTTGTAAAGAAGCAAAGGCAGTCCGCCTCTAACTCCTCTCTCCAGCTCCCACACTTGTCGCTGTCATTGAAAGTTGGAGAGGGTGATAGAGCCACGGCCGCCTATGCTATCCAGATGGGGACAGACATTAGATTGGTAGATTTACCATAATAATTATTGACGTACTTAAGATTTGAACCTGGTACTTGCCATCCGTCATAGCTGCCGATAGCCGATAGCCTTAGCCGTTTAGACTAGGATAAAGGTTATACGATATAGGGTTTGATAATTACATAAATACTTACACGTAGGCTATTTTATTTAACGGGATATTTGGACATAGATACAGTTTGTAATGTACGGCAAACGCAACATCCGAAACGGATACCGCACACTTTGTTTTGAAGGCAAAACAAATATCGTGCAAGTATTAATGACAGCAACGATTGAAATCCGGTTTAATCGGACGTCCGCAAAGCATGCCGAGATTGCGGAATAGGTTTTCGGTGGTTTGCGGTCAACGTCACATCGATTGACACGTGGCACAACTATATTGGAATACGGCATCTCCTGGGATTATAGGAACAAATCCAAAAATGACATGTGTTGACTTGTTGGCCATGTTGTACAATAGCCGTACAATAAATACACCGTCACAAATACCTTTCTGTACGATACTGTATTTTGATTGGTCTCGTACTTCATAAGATATAGTTTTAGAGAGAGATAGGACTTAGAAAAATTTGATAGATTGGACCCTCTTTCCCAAAGAGCTTTTGTACAATAGGTCAGCTTTGACCCTTAATAACTTACAGCTCAGGGGAGCAAATTTAGAGATTCTTTTTGCTATCGACTCAAGGGAGTCTTGACTTCACAAGGGTGAAGGTGGTCATGGTTTAGGTCTGCCGAGTGGCAGTTATTCTTGCTGAAACACAAAGGGGTCAGGGTTATCCTAGAGATTTCGTGTGAGCTGCCTACTCTGAGGACCTATAAAGGACTTAGAGTTGCACTCATGGCCAATAATTTGACGCCTATCTTATCTTGACTTATTATGATGCTCTTCAAAGACGTCACGAACTAATAAGAGAGCGCGGTGTCTCATCTGGTGTGGCTCTGACAAAAAACGGTCAAAGCTGCCATTTTGTGATGTCGGTTTGTATTATGGCGGTCCGATCAAATCCGGCTTTTAATACTAGCCGTCGACACAAATGTACGAAACATTTGTTTCGTGCGGTACCTTAATTGTTAATATGTATACATCCTGATGTATGTATTAAAGTCTGTTTGCTCTGTTAAATGGAATTCTCTACGAATACATCTTTAAATAGCTATCATACCCTATATATCTTAGTATATTTCGTAGAATATAGGACAAAGCTAACGGCCACCAGCTACTTTGACGGACAGTAGGTACGAGGATGAAATCGTGCGTCGGTCCAAGGGTTTTGGTAACTCTCACGTGGACTGCTTTTTGTCTCCTTGGACAACCTAGGCAACCATGGCTCTAACTCCCTCTCCAGTCTTCAGTGACTGCGACAAGTGTGGGGACTTGAGAAAGGAGTTAGAGGCAGGCTGCCTTTGATTCTTTCCTAGTTTTCTTTTAGACAATTTAAAACTAGAAAATACCTATTAGAAACCATTAATTTCTTTACTCATTTTATTATCTAGTCAATTTTTAATTTAAGACCACACTTCTCCCTGCAGGAGATTAATTAAGGAGAGGGTGCAGGTTTCGTCATGATATCTGCTACCATCTCACTATCTCGTCGTTACGCTAAACAAATTATTTTGTTTTCTACATTTTCTCTAAAAAAACTCAGTTTAATATCCATGTGTTTCGCTTAGAAGTGGTGTTTAGGATTGGCAGCAATGGTAATGGCAGCATGATTATCATAGAAGATTTTCTGCACACCACTTTTAAGATGACCAAGCTCACCAAGCAAAAACTTGACCAACATCAATTCTTTTAAAGTAGAACAACAGGCCATATACTCAGCCTCCATGGTGGACTAAGCAAAAACCTTTTGCTCTTTACTGCTTCATCAAAATGCCTTATTTCCCACATACAACACATATCTAGAGGTACACCTCCTCATAGGAGCATTCCAATAATTGGCATCACTCGAAGTGGTGATGTCTGTGTTATCCCCAACCAAATGTTGTTGTTTTTGAAAAGTTAGTTTCGTGCGAACACGGCGTTTCGTGCGTACGCGATGTTTCGTGCGTACGCATTTACGCGATATACTGTGGAGGTTCAAAAGGATTTGCTGATTGGGGGAATTAAATGTACGAGTAAATTTAATGGAGTAATTGAGTGGCACGAAATGTGAGAGGAAATGGACGGCGGATCGCGAAGCGATCCGACGTGAGATAATCGACGAAGATAAAATGGTACGTCGCACGTACGAAACATAATGCGACAGGTGTACTTTAAATTTGGCGCGCGAGATTTATGGAAAGTACGCCATGGTACATAGAATCTATATTGGACAGGTGTACTATTAGGTGTACTTTATTTACGACATACATTTATCGAAAATGACGTGTACCTTAAATGCGACAAGGCGCATTTATGACGAAGTACGTGATTTCGGTACGGACAGGATTTGGATCGTACGAATTGATTTCGGCAAGTTGGTCATGGTACACGTGGAGGGCGAACGGCGTCTGCCGATATTTTTAAGAGACCACATTGTTTTTTTTATGACACATTATCTAGTGGACCGTACATATGCGATGTCGGTTCACTACGTGGATCTATCTACAAGTGACTAAGCGAGTTGTAGATTTTGAGTTGTTGGAAATTTTTGGGAAATGTGACATTATTAGAATTTTTGGGAAAATACTATTTGTTATATGAATTTTTATGGGAAATTTTGGGATTTGATAGTTTATGAAAAGAAAAAAAATATTATTGAAATCTAGATTTGTTATAATGAGGTAGGAATTATTTGAGCGGGGATATATTATTAGTGTGATCTTTTGGCTTTAATTTTTAGTTGATTTGTGATAGAATTTTGGGAATGTAGATCCGGATTTAGATATTGGAAGGAATTATTTTTGTTGTAATCGGAAGATGAAAACATATATATATATATGTTATGTATTATGAAATCTGGATGGTTTGTGGAGGAAGAGGAAGCGATGGTGGAACAAGTGGGAAAATTCTGGCGGAGGAATTTGGCGGATTCAGATGGAGGAGACAGCAGGAGGTGACATTGGTGACAGCTGATGACGTAGTTTCA
This sequence comes from Zygnema cylindricum, assembly GCA_037447655.1. Classification (NCBI taxonomy): domain Eukaryota; kingdom Viridiplantae; phylum Streptophyta; class Zygnematophyceae; order Zygnematales; family Zygnemataceae; genus Zygnema; species Zygnema cylindricum. Next base: position 48,735 of record JBBHKE010001122.1, on the reverse strand, counting down.
TGGAGTGTGACAGCTGATGACGTGGCATCATGGATGCACGAAACTAAATTTTCGGGGGAGTGTTGTTTTTGAAGATTTAGTTTCGTGCGTACGCGACGTTTCATGCGTACGTGAGGTTTCGTGCGTACTCGACGCGATTTGTAATGCGTGAGTACTAACTAAATTTAATATGGATGTTCGAATGGATTTGCGGATAGGGGAATTAAATGCATGAGTAAAATTAATGGAGTAATTGAGTGGCGCCGAATGCGTAATTGAAATGGACGGCGGATCGCGAAGCGATCCGATGTAAATATTCCAAAAATTAAAATAGTACGTCGCACGTACAAAACACAACGCGACAAGTTAAAATAGTACGTCGCACATATAAAACAGTTTGCGACAAGCGCATTTATTGCAAACGACGCATATTCAGTACGGAAAAGATTTAGAAGGTACGGATTAATTTCGGCAGTGGTTCGAGGTACACGTGGAGGGCGGACTGCGTCCGCCGATATTTTTAAGAGACCACATTGTTTTTTATGACGCATTATCTAGTGGACCGTACATATGCGATGTCGGTTCACTACGTGGATTTATCTGCAAGTGACTAAGCAAGTTGTCGCTTATGACGCGTATTTTGCAGACGCGTCGATTTAAATATTTGAAACAACATTGTTTTGTCTTATTTGTATTATTAAATTAGTGTTTATTATGACGTTTATATTTAAGTGGTTAATTAGGGTTTCGACAGTTTAATTTGTGTGTGAAAAATATCGTACTTGTAGACAAGTGTACGCTCACGATTGCTTGACTCTCAGGTGTACGCTTACGATTAGTTTGATTTAATGACAGTTACGTAATTTACGTTGGTTATTTTGACACTTAGTCATTTGTTGACAGCTCACAAGTGTATATATAGGAATGAGCTTTGTAAGAAATTAATCATCAATGCTTGTTAAGAAAAGTAGGGACCAAAGATGTAGACTTTTAGGGTTGCCGGTTAGGTCATGCACTTTGAATGATAAAATGATTATTTGATTATACTTTTGTTAATGTGTGATGCATTTGTTTGTTATTTTTTATTTATGTTATTTTATATATGTTTGATATGCATTGTTTATGCATTTGTCCTAGGGTTTGTTTATGTCGATTATTCCATCAAACCTTAGATGTTGTCATAGGGTTTATTTATGTTTAGTATTCCATGAAACCCTAAATGTTGTTTGTTGCGTCTGTGTACGCATATAGAGGATGCATTTCAAATGATTGTTCATTGGCCTAGCTTTGCTTAGCTTCTTGCATGATAGTTTGGGTTGCTTCTGCGGTCTATTTTAGACCAAAGAACAACAAATGCAACCATAGATCTTTAGTCCCTTTCAAATATCTAAGAACTCACTTTGCTGCCTCCCAATCCTTTTTAGTGGGAGCATTTATACTTTTTCTCAACACTCCTACAGCTGTAGTTAAATCAAGCTGGGTAAAATTCATAAAGTGGATTAAACTGCCCACTATTTTTCAGTAAGGGATAGTCTTCATGAAATTTTTCTCTTCAAGACCTAGTTCATCATCCAAAATTATAACTTCCCCTTCCAAACTCCCCTCATTTCCCTTTTTTAGTTCTATTAGAGTTGTACAACTATTAGCGTTGTCCATCTAAAACTATTCGAGCATATTCCTAATGGCCTCCTTCAGAGTTAATATGATTATCTTCCTTTCTCTTTCACTCTCTACTTGATTTTTCCAAAATGTATTTTGCCTCTCCCATATCCTTCATTTCAAATCTTCCTTTAGATCTTTTTTTAGTTTATTAGTTTTATCCATAGATTTACTTTATACAAGCAAATCATCAACATAAATAGCAATAAAAATTATACCTTTCTCATCTTCAAATAGTTAAATTGAGTGATTCGAGCTGATCCGACTGTATCCTAGACTTGTAAGTAACTCATCAAGCTTCATGTTCTACTGTCGGGGTGCCTGTTTTAGTCTATACAAAGATTAAATCAATCAGCATACCTTACTTTTTTGTCCTTGCTCCACAAACCCTTTGGGCTGTCGCATAAAGATCTCCTCTTCCAGCTCTCTATGCAAGAAGGTCGTCTTGATATCCATTTGATGCACCTCTATGTCTTCTCTGACCCGAGACTGAGAAGAATACGGACGGAGGGAAACTTGATGACCGAGGCAAATGTTTCCTTGTAGTCAATTCCATCATTAGGAGTAAATCCTTTGGCCACTAAGGGGCCTTCTAGCGCACAATGGTGTTATATGGGTTAAGTTTCAGTTTGAACACCCACTTACCCCTTATAAGCTTTCGCTCAGGTGGACAATCCACCAACTCCCAAGTATCGGCCGCCATAATTGAGGACATCTCCTCATTAATGGTTGTCTTCTATCGGTTTTTCTCAAAATAGTTCATCGCTTCACCATAAGTTAAGGGTTCACCAAGATGAAAAAAATTGGTTACCTTGTTGTTAACTTGTTTCTCTTACAGTTTTTTCTTGCTTCTCCTTCCTCATTCAAAATCAAAAGCTAGAATAGATGAATACCGTGGGTTCTTTCGAAAATTTCGACTTTTCCCCAATCTATTAGTTCCAAGTCTATTTCTATCACGTCTTTGGTCTTTGGTTGAGTTATCACTTGAGGTTCCGTAGTTATTTCCTCCTCCGTCTAATTTGTGTAATTTTGTGACCTCCATTGGTACACACAATATCTAGCTTCCTTGAAGCCTCTAAGATAATTTTAAATGCCTCCCTTCCATTTTGAGTAGCTGCCAGTGTGGCACGCAATGGCTCTGATTGCCTTCACCCTTGTAAAGGCCGGACTCCCTTATGCCAAATACAAAAAGAATTGCTCAAAAACGCCCAACTAGGCGATTGATTATCAAAAGTCAAAGATGCCAGCTTTTATACAAGCTCTCTAGGAGAGAGGTGGCTACCTACCCAAAATCTGGAAGTTTTAAAACCCCTCCCTAAACCCCCTAGTACCGAGTTACATAACTTATCAAATGACTGTACAGTACAGGAAGGTAGAACTGGCAATGTACTTCTTGTAGGACCACTGTAAGACATGGCCATGGAAAGGACGCCCGTCGCCTCTGGACTTTTCTCCAAATTTTGCGCGAATTGTGCTAAATATTAATAGGGTGCTGCAATTTTGAGACCTCTATTGGTACTCAGAATAGACACCTCCCCCGAAGCCTCTAGGATAGCCTAAACTGGGTTCTCTTTGATCAACTCGGACAGCCACCATGACATACAAGTGAATCACCTAACTTCTCCCTTGTGAAGGCAAGACTCCCTTGAGTTTTCCACAAAAAGAATCAGGCAGTTTGCTCCCTTGAGCAGTTAATTGTAAATGGCCAAAGATGGCCTATAAATAGAGATGCCCTTAGAGAGAGGCGCTACCTCTAAAAATGTCTAAGTACTAAATCCCTCTCTAAACCCCATTTTACTAAAGTACGGTACCAATCAGAAGACTATGCAATACAAAAAAGTACAGATGTCAGAGTTCTTTCTGTACGACCATTGTACTACATGGCTATAAAGGTGACACATGTAACATCTTGACTTGTTGTGATGCTCACCAGATATTCCGCAAGTTACTATGATGTTGCCACGTGTTATCTTGTGTGACTGTTGTAGTTTTATGTTCGCTTCAATCCTCTCTATTCTGAGAAATGTGAGGACAGAGGATACATTTATGTTTTGCATGAAGACACGGGTGAAATCATAGCTGCCACTTCAGTGAGGCAACCATGGCATCGAAAAAAAAAAAGGCCGCGAAGTGACCTATCACAAAATTAATGTGGCCACGAAGTGGCATGTACCAAAATTCTCGTTAGAGTCATTATGGTTAGCAAGAGATTCGATCTCCTACGTTTCATATGTAACGCCATCACAATATGCTGCACTAAGCAATCTGAGTCTATGAAGCCGTTACAATTACGTGGTCACGGTTACGTGGTCTCATAATTATTTAAACTGATACACTACAACATTTGTCAGTTAACAACATTGAAAAACAATATGCATGGAACGCCGTCTTAGGCGTTCACACTTGGAGAAATATAGTGGAGAAAAATGTTGTACAAAGCACACTGTACAACATAACATGTGGCGAAAATTCGATGATCTAAGGATTCATCGGAAAGTTCGCAAAATCGCCGAGTACAGATCTGCCAGAAAATTGCGGGGTGCCAAAATACACCTCAAAATGACACGTGGAAAAATTCTACAGGATTGCGAAAAAGGCGTCGATTTCCTTATAGCGTTATTATGACCAGTGACGCATTACAAGGGCGTCGTACACAAAACAGAACACCTGGGGTACGAATAGTGACGCTACTAAATTACGTGAAATTTAGAGTTTAGAAATAGATACCTTACGAGTCAATTTTTGTTTGGCTGTTGTTAGTAGATAGGTAGCTGTAAGAGTATATACTTGGACTTAGTCATTTTTGGGAGAAGGAACTTTTTTCTAGAAATCTGTATATGGACATATTTGGTAATATTATCTGAGGATTGCTCTAAGATCTATTAACAAAATTATCTGAAATTGTGAATGTGTGTTCTTCCTTATATTTTCAATTTTTCTACAAGTTTGCAAGCCTAATGTGTACCTGATCTTTGTTTTACTTCATTGTGAAGTTGGTCTGATTTATCAAAGTTATGGCAGACTGTTTTTCTGCAACTTTGATTGAATGATGTGATAATACTATTTGGTATTTTTATGTGAAAATTTGTGGGAATACTTAATGATCTAAAAACAATTTGATGATGTTGTTTTTTGCTAATTCTGTAGAATTTTGAGTGGATTCAAAGAAGGTTGTTTTTGGGGTAGTCTGTGGTGCCTTCGAGGGTAAATCCATGGTCGGAAATGGCTATGGACAACAACTGTGACCGCAAACCGCCAAAGCGACCATTCCTCGATGTCGGCTCCTACCAAGGCCCTTGGACCCGAAGTCGGCTTTTGATACACGCCATCGAAACAAATGTCTGTAATATTTGTTTCTTCTGATACATAAAGTACAACTGAATTTATGTCCTATATTCTATTCATCTAGTTTAATAGTATTTCCTACGTGCACATTATTAAATAGTTATTACATCCTATATATCCCACCAACAGTTCCTAGAGTATTGGACTAGACTATAGGACAACGCTAATGGCTCCTTTCAAGAACAGCAAGTACCACGATCAAATCTTAGGTCCGTGAAACCTTTTTGGTAAATCCACTACCTTCTCCTTCTTGTCTCTTTCAGACAACATAGACAACCATGGCTCTACCTCCGTCTCTAGTCTTCACTAACTACGACAAGTGTGGGGGCTAAAGGGAGGAATTTGAGGCAAACTGTCTGTTCCTCTTTTTTTCCTTTTATTCTAAATCCTGCAGACCTAGAAAATACAATAGAAAATCCTCTAATTTCTACACTCCCCTTACTTTCTAGTCACCTTTCAGTTTAAGACCACACATTTCTCTACAAAAAATTAATTTAGGGGATGGTACAGGCTTGGTCATCATCTGTGCTACCATGTCTCTGTCTGGTCTGTACTCTAAAATTATGATTTTATCCTCTACTTTTTCTATAACAAAACTAAGTCTAATATACATGTGTTGTTGTTCATAGCCCTTTTTAGCCATGAATGTACCCTCGGAAGCACCACAGACTACCCCAAAACAGCCTCCTTTGATTCCACTCAGAATTTTTAAGAATAACAAAACCAAGCTGAAACTACTCAACCAGATAGTTTCTAGTTCACTAAGTATTCCCACCAAATTTCATATAATAATACCAAACCGAATAATCACAACACTTAGTCAAAGTTGCAGAAGAACAGTTGCCAAAACTTTGATAAATATGACCAACTTCACAATGAAGCCCCAAGAAAATCAGAATTACAATAGGTCTACAAATATGCCACAATATTGCCCGCACAATGAGGAACACACATGCAAAATTTCAGATAATTGTGCCGATAAAACTGAGAGCAATTCTCAGATGAAATTCCCAAAAAGAAGCAGAAACAGTTTCTGTCCAAAAAGTTCCTAAACCTGAAAAATGACTAAGTCCTACAAATATACACTAGAGCTTACTACTGTATGTACGGAGGCATACCAGCCGTACGTAATAAATCAACTACCTGTATTAATGTGAGTATATACGAATACTTCGAGATATGTCAGAATGAATATATCTACACTAATAATTAATGCAAGTAGGACAAAAACATTGTTGTAACTATTTACAAACCTTACGAATTTTGTCAAATGAATCTGGACCGTCCATGATAAATAACATGTGATGGACGCGATTTCGCGTCCCTCATCAAATTGACCAAACTGACGGCGCTGCTGTCCGTAGCTCCGGTGGAGTCCAATCCATCACATGTTGACCCCCGCATTATGTTTCGTACGGCCAACATACAATGACAGCACAGTCGATATTTCTCTTCCAAAATGACGGCGGACTCCGTCCGCCTTCCACGTATTCTTTCATCACCAAAGATGAACCTCCACGTGTAAATCCGGTCCCCAAAAATGAAACTGTACTTTTCCATCGGGAAAACCAATCTTGACTTCCTCACGGAGTGACACGTGTATCTGAAGTGTACCGCCGTCCATTTCCCTTTACGCAAACCGTACTTTTCGTCTATTGTTTATTCTCGTCACTTGAATTCCAATTCTGTACGTTCCAATACACTTAGTACATAGTACACAAGCTGCTATGACTGCGATGTGATCAGCGCAGCATGGCAGCAGAATATCTTTTTCATGCACGCTGCTATGGCTGCGGTGTGATCAGCGCAGCATGGCAGCATAGCAATGTGATATAGAGAGGACTAAAGGTTTCCAAAAACCAACATGTCTTTGGCTTTAAAGTGGTGTTTAAGATTAGCAGCAATGGCAGTGGCTGCTTGATTATCACAAAAGATTTTTTGCACATCACTCTTAAGATGACCTAGCTCACTAAGCAAAGACTTCACCCACATCAATTCTTTTAGAGAGCAAGAGGCCATGTACTCAGCCTCGATCGTGGATTGAGCAATAACCTTTTGCTGTTTGCTGCTCCAACAGCAAGCCTCATCACCCACATATAATACATATCCAGAAGTACACCTCCTCATAGGAGCATCCGTATAACCGGCATCACTCCAAGTGGTGATGGCAGTATTGTCCCCACCACAATTCAACCATAGATCCCTAGTCCCTACCAGATATTTAAGAAATCTCTTAGCTGCCTCCCAATCTCTCTTAGTGGGAGCATTCACACTCTTACTCAACACTACTACAACTGCAGCCAAATCTGACCGAGTAGAATTTATAAAATAGATTAAACTCCCCACTACTTGTCTATTCGCAATAGTCTACATGAACTTTTTCTCTTCAAGACCTAGTTCATCATATAAAAATATGACTCCCTCTTCCAGACTCCCCTCACTTCCCTTCTTTAATTCCATGGGAGTTGTACAACTATTGGCCTTATCCATCTGAAATTTTTACAACATGTTCCCAATGGCCTCCTTCTAAGTTAATCTAAAAATCTTTCTTTCTTTTTCTCTCTCCACTTGAATTCCTAAAATATATCTTGCCTCCCCCATGTTTTTATCTCAAATCTTCATTTTATTTTGTTTTTTATTTATTAATTTTGTCCATTGATTTACGCAAAACAAGCAAATCATCAACATAAATTGCAATAAAAATAACACCTTTCTCATCTTCACACGCGTAGATTGAGTGATTGGAACTGATCCGGATATATCCCAAACAGGTAAGAAACTCATCAAGCTTCTTATTCTATTGCTTGGGGCATGTTTCAAACCATAAAGAGATTTAATCAGCCGGCATACCTTACTCTCCTCTCTTTGCTCCACAAATTTTTCACCTTATTGCATGAAGATCTCCTCTTCGAGCTCTCCATGCATAAAGGTCATCTTGATGTCTATTTGGTGCACCTCCATGTCTTCTACTGCCGCCAGATTGAGAAGTATTTGGACTGAAGGAAACGTGACTACCGGAGCAAAGATCTCCTCGTAGTCTATTCCCTCTTTCTATGTAAATCCTTTTGCCACTAACCAGGGCATGGAGCACTCAATGGTGTTTTTTGTGTTTAATTTCAACTTGAATACCCATTTGCATCCTATTGGCTTTTGGTTAGGTGAACACTCCACCAACTCCTAAGTATTGACCGCCATGATTGAGGCCATTTCCTCGTTGATGGTTGTTTTCCATCGGTTTCTCTCCGAACAGTTCATCTCTCTTTGTAAGTCTAAGGTTCATCCGGATAAGATAATCTGGTTACCTTGTTGTTGAATTGTTTTTCTTCCAGCCTGTTGCTGCTCCTCTTTCTTCCCTCAAAGTCTATCGCCAGTATAAATGGCTCTCTTGGGTTCCGTCGAACAATTTTAACTTCTCCGCACTCCCTTGGTTTCGGTTCCATTTCCACCACGTCTTCCGCTTCTACTGTCTCTTGAGGTATCACTATTTGCTCCTTTTCGGTCTGGTTTGTACCTGCAAGATCATCATCTTCTCGGAAACCTAGATAATTGGGGAGGTCAAAGTCATCAAATTTTTTTGACTCAACCCTGATTTTGACTGACTTTGTATACTTAAAGGGATCTATAGACTTTCCTTCATCCATCACAACTAGATGTTTTAGTAGAATAACATCTTGTCTCTTAAGATCATAAACTCTATACCCCTTTACATATTCATCATATCCTAGAAGATATCCTGGTTTTCCTTTTGGATCTAATTTCCAATTTGATTGATCTGTGTCTAGATTGAACACATGGCTACCGAAAACCTTTAAGTGAAAAACATCTAGTTTTCTGCCAGTCCATCACTCATAAGGTATTTGCCCTTTTACTGCCGAAGTAAGAACTCAATTTTTGAGATAACTTGCATAGTTCATTGCTTGAGCCCAAAATCTCTTTCCTATCTTCTTATCCAACAACACTCCTGACACTATCACTTAGTGTCCTATTTAACCTTTCGGCTAAACCATTCTGCTCAAGATTTTCAAGGACTCTCTTTTGGTGTTGCACTCCATCTTCTCTCAAAAAATCCTCAAACTGATTTGAGGTATACTCCCCTCCATTATCACTCCTTACTCTTTTAATAAGGGTTTCATGGAGTTTCTCACTCTATGCTATATATTCCTTAAAAACCTGTGGAACCTCTGATTTATTTTTCAAATTTATACTGTTGAATACCGAGACCAATCGTTGGTGATAGTCATCATAAACCTCTTACCTCCGGGTGAGGGCACTTTAGCCGGTCCCCATATATCAATGTATACCAGATCCAACACTTTTTCCCCTTTATAAGTGGCTACTTTTGAAAAGGGTAACTTGTGTGCCTTACCTTCAGCACACCCGCTACAGTCAGTTAGATTTTCATTTTCTCCAAAATGAATCCCTTCCAGTACCCTTATCTTTTTCATTTCTTTCAACTTATCTAAATGCACATGTCTAAGTCTTTTATGCCATAAAATAATATCATGAACACCATCATAATGGAGTTTCTTCTTTTCATTGCTTAAAATCAACCTAATCATCCCTTGGCTACCCTTTTCAACAATGAAATACACTTCCTCCTCAAAACAAGCAGTAAAGATTCCCTTTCTATTGCTAGCGTCAAAACCCTTATCAACTAACATTGATGTTGAGATGAGGTTTTTGTTCAATTCATGAATAAAGAGCACATCACAGAATGTAACTATGAATGAATGTCCTTCAACTAATACTTTTAGAACTATTGATCCTACAAAAGTAGTAGTGACCACCCTCCCATCCTTGTACTCTATCTCTATAGTGGGAATCTTCCTCAATTTTGTAAACATGTGTTTATCCTTGCACATGTGCATCGAAGCACGTGAATCCACAATCGAGCATGCTTCACCTTTCAATCCACCGTAAACACATTTCTGATTTCGTGGAATTTCGACCTCGGTTTTCGCCTCCAACTCCTTATCCATCGAGAGCTCATCCTCCTTGTCCTCGGATTCCTCCTCATGTACTTGTGTCAGAAAGGATTTTTTATTTCCTCTTGGAGGTCCACCGGTCTGCCTTTCGTTTAACCGAAGCTCGGTTAGCTTAGAACACTCCGCCATATAGTGTCCCGATTTGTTGGAGAAATGACACAACACGTTTGAGACCCTTGGTCTGAACTCATTATACTTATTTTTTTGGCCTCCTCCTCCATAGTTTCCAACCTGTTTTTTGGGATTCTTCTTGCTCCAATTGGTCCCGGCTGCCAAAGCTTGTCCACTCTTTCCTCCCCTCCGGATCTCCATCATATTCTCTCGGACGAGAATCATTTCTACCACAAAATTCCAAATCCACCTGGAGTCTAGCAAATCTTACACATGGTTGACTATTTTCTCATAAACATCAGGTAACTTCATGAGTAGACACTTAACCTTCAACTTTTCTACTTCTATTTAACCAGCACTCTCATGCTCCATAAAGAGGGTTGCAAGCTCATTACAAAAATCTAGCATTTTTCCCCCTTTATAAGCATATGCATCTATCTTCTGATCAGCCAATTGTTGTTGGTGAATCGTTCCACTTCGGTACATCTCTATAAGAGAAATCCACAGATCGGATGCCCTCTCTATGTGCAAATGAGGAGATGCAAGTCTTTGAGTGAGATGGCAAATGATGAAGTGCTTTGCCGCCATATTATTGTAGTCCCACGTATCAACATCATTATCCTCGTTCCTTAGAATAGGTGACATGAACGCTCACCCGGTTGCTATAGGTGTTAATATCGATGTGATTGTCTCCTTTTCTTCCCTTTTGTCCATAACAATGCCCTCCCCATCCTCCAAATCCTCCGGTAGCGCTGGATCTGCTTTTCTGGTAAACGTGCTTTCCGCAAACCTTGAGGAAATGGCTGAACCGGATTGACGTTTCACTCGTCCAGTCACTATCCCCCAAAACCGTTTTTCACACAGAGCTGGTGTGATCATACTCTCCCATTATATGAATCCAATTCAGTTAAAGATGGGCACCCTAGAGGGTGGGCCCATAACCAGCTATTCTGAGACCTCAATTTGTACTCCTAATAGGAATCTCACCCCAAGCCTCTGGGATAGCCTAAACACGTTTCTCTTTGATCAACTCGGACTGCCACCTAGACATACAACTTACTCACCTAACTTCACCCTAGTGAAGGCAAGACTCCCATGAGTATGCCACAAAAAGAATTAGGAAATTTGCTCCCCTAAGCAGTTAATTGTAAATGGCCAAAGATAGTCACTTGTCCCAAAACAATTCCCCATAAGTGCTTTTTCGAAAAGCAATCCCTCTATCGTAAATTCCCAGTAAGTGAAGTCTGTTCCATCAAAAAGTGGCACCCTAAGATGGTGGGCCAATAACCTGAAATTCTATGGGTTCCATTTCCCTACAAAAATCACAGACCTAAAGAAGCTTATCTAAATAATGCCGACTTCAAATTGATGCAAACCCAAATGACTGACACCTTGACAGTCAGAACTCGTATAAAGCTTCACCCATGTGAAAGAAGACTTTATGCTTGCTCAGTTTCACCCCAGAATGCAAAGCTTGAACATGTGTTTTGGACAGCATTTCCCACTTTGACTTTCCTTTAGAAATGCCGCTACGCTGGCAAGCAAAAACTCTGACCGACTACACCCATGTGTAGCGTGGACTCATCTGAGTCCGTAACAAAAAGAATCATTGAATTTGCTCCCCTGCGCAGTTAGTTATGGCTGGCCAAAGATAGCCTATAAATACAAAAGGTCATTTGGAGAGAGGCGCCTCAAACACGCTTAGTCCTTTAACTCCTACTCACAACTACCTATTACTCTATCCTAAGCGCGTATAGTACAAGAAGGTACAGTGGCCGATTGTATTTTTTTTACGACCATTGTACAACATGGCCTTCTAGTTGACACTTGTCAACTTGGGAGTCATCGTTCCTCTTCCCATCTTTTCCGGCGTCCAATGATGTGGCGCCACGTGGCACAACGCTTTTGTTAATGCCTTAATGGTTAAGGCGTATGACTTTAAAGGTTCTTGTAGACCTAGGTTCACCTGTTTAAGGCAACATTTTGGTAATCTATCAATCTGTCTGCCTATCTCTCTGTTTCTTCCTATCTATGGCGACAGCCATGGTGACTCTCTCTCTCTTTCTTCACTCTAGAGTTTTCATTAAGGAGTGAATATTAATTACTTTTTTTCAACATAGACAATTACAGACCTAGAAAATACACACATTATAACACATACGCTAAAAAACTACCCCACATTTGATATTTATGCCCTATGTTCAAATGCACCTAGATATGCCATATCTTTTCTGGAAATTGTCAAACAGCAATGATTGTGGCTTACATCGTCAAAATCAACTAGTAATTTCATGTATTTGTCAAAATATATAGATGATTTCCCTAGAGTTAAAAAAATTGTTGAAGTTCCACCAAATATTTTCAAACTTTCTTTCAGTTTTGTTATCAATCTTCGCACAACCATTTGTATTCTTCACTTATTTTAAATTCAAATTTCATAATTTAAGTTTTTTTTTTTTGTATATCTAAAAATGCATTAGAATTAATTCAGATATGGTAGGTAAAGTAGAAGAAAAACTATCAACCGTGTATATTTTTGAATATGTCAATTAAAAGGGTGTGGAGGAATTTGGAAGACCAACACCGTATCGGTGTACACCCTGGTCAAATATAATGCTTGTTACACAAGCATCGATGGATGATTTTGTCTTGGTGCATCGTAATTTGGTGGTGAAGTCTGGGGTTTTTTCTTAGACACGGAAAGAGCGTGTGACAGGGGAAGGGATTGAGGAACATAAAAAGAGTGAGAGGGAGGGGAGGAGATAGAAAGGGAAAGGTAGGATGAAGGGGGGCGGAGAACGAGAGCATTGGGTAAAAAGAGAGGGAGAGTGGAAATAGAGGGGGGGGGAAGAATTTGACATTAGTGTCGCCTATACAATTGCATGCTCTGTATCTCTTATGTGGTTGTTGTTTCTTCTTTTTTTTATATGCTTGTCTTTTCCTTTTGATTAGTTACGACTAGACAAAATGCCTTTGAGTTATCAGTAAAGGTGATTGACATTTTATTTTTTTTTGTGCTCGGGTTCGGATTAAATAAAAACATTTGAGTTACATGTGAAGCAGATTAACTTTTTTTATTATTATTATTATTTGCAGTTTTTAAAAGCGGTTGTCTTTTACCAGTTAGCAGAATACGCTATTTTAGGGATATCACCACAAGATATTAGAAGGGGTTTTCAAAACCATGCGTTTCAATCAAAGGTCTCTTAAGAATAACTAGTATATAATGCAAACCAAAATGCATTCATCAACAATGTGAAGCAAGAAGTGATGGATTTAATAGAAAACAACTGAAAGATATGAGCCTGAAGTGTCTTCAATCCTGGAATTTTTTGGAAAAGGCATTGCACAGATGCACCATAACCCTTTTGAATCATTTTCGGCACCGGAAATAGTGGCGGTGCAGCCAACTCATGTGGCTTGCATTTGTTGTAGGCGGAGAGTGTGGAACGAGCACCCTGCTCATCATCACCAGAGAATTCTAACTTCGACGAAATTCCAAACTAGATATGAAAATTTCTCTCGTTTGTAGCCGTGCAATGGTTCGTCAGAAATGTCTCAGCGTGTTACCCTCGTCAATGAAAGTTAACACAACCTGGCAATGAGTACTATGTAAATTATATACAAATGGCCGGTTGCTTTGCACTTTCACAACATTCCCTGAAAGAATATTTGGGTGCGTCAACTATCCAAACCTGTTTTTTATAGTATAATAATTAGGGTACCCATTTCATTGCATGGCAGAAGATTTATTATTTATTATATTTTGTGTCAAATACCAAAATAGAAGGGATAAACAAACATCATTGCATATCAAAAATTTAACTGGCACATATCAAGATGTCATATTTTCTATGTCTTTCTCATTTCTTTTTTTTTACATTACATGAAGAATAACATAGGACAGGAACCTGAATTCATTGAAGAGTCGAAAGAAGTCGAACGCGACCAGAGTAAGAGGGTGGGTGGAGGTGAAAGCGGGTGGACTGGAAAATCAACAGGTGGACTTCACTAAAACTCTTACACAAAACAACGGTTTACAGTACAGTGCTTTCAAGATGCCTCGTATGGTTACCACTGGGTCAAGTTAAATCCAGCGATCGACCCTTAGGATCGATAAAAATTTAGCTTGTTGAGTTCTTACTCAACCATCCGCTAAAAAGCTACCCCACATTTGACATTTGTGCCCAATGTCCAAATGCACCCAGATATGCCACACCTTTTCTGGAAATTGTCAAACAGCAATGGCTGTGGCTTACATCCTCAAAATCAACTAGTAATTTCATGTATTTGTCAAAATATATAGAAAATTTCCCTAAAGTTAAAAAAATTGTTGAAGTTCCACCAAATATTCTCAAACTTTCCTTCAGTTTTGTTATCAGTCTACGCACAACCATTTGTATTATCCAACATTTTTATTTACCAAAACATTCATGGATTACTACGATATCCAGCTTTCCTATGCCGCTAAATTATGGAAATTCTATAAAATGATATTTGAGATGAATAAATAACATCTTACAATGATTGACATCAACAACTAAAATTGCACAATTATTCTTTTTTGTCACGACAAAAATCGCTCCCACATTTACATCTAAATTCCTTGGCAGTGTTGTCTTCCCTCCTTTCAAAGTCATCCCCGTAGTCCCTGCACATGAAATTTCATCTCATCAAAATAATGTCTGTTACATTGTAATATCCCATGTTATGTTGTTATATTATGTTATCCTATGAAGTGTGATGTTATGTTATTTTTAATGTTTGACTTAGTGTTTGTGGTCACATTTGCGGCTGTGGTGTGTTACGTTGCATGATCGATTATTGTATATTTACAAAAGTAACCTTCTTAAGAAAAATATTGTTTTAGGTGTGCTGTTTCAATGGAGGTTCAGCTATACAGAGGGCGGTGACTATTTTTTTTGGCTGCCCATGACTTTTGCGAAGTTTTTCCAACAATCATTTTTTTGACAAGGGATATTTTGGGAACAGAATAAAAAGACCAGCGATCATGGGTTCCATAAAAACAAATAAAGAATAAAAAAAAGAAAGAAAAAACAAAGGGAAAGGGTGTAAAAGGGAAAAAAAAGGAGAAAGGGAAACCGGAAAAAAAAGGAGAAAGGGAAACCGGAAAAAAAAGAGGAAAAGAAAGGGTTGCATGAGAAAATCACCAAGTCAGTTCTTCCCATTCATCAATGTCTCGAGCGGCAAAAAATGCAACCTGGGCAATAAGATAAATAAAATACGTAAATAAACAAATAAAAATAAAAATAAATAAACTGTGCATTTACGAGAAAAGAGAAAATGTCACTTCAAAAAAAGAAACTAAAAAAAGCAAAACAAACCAGAGTTCAGTTGAACGTGGTTCAATTCATGTTCTTATTTTTCAACTTAAGATGATTAGTTTGTAACTTTTTCCTAGTGGAATTGTAAACTTTAATGTACGCCCTAGCCAAACAATCAAAAACTAGAAAGATAAAAAAAAAAAAAATGAAATACAAACTAGTTTCTCTCACTCTCAACGAGAACCTGAACTTCAAATTATAGTGGAAATCTTTGAAAACAAAGTGAAAGGACTTTTAGTTTTTAGACTTTTGTAGGGTTCTAAGATTTAGGGTTTTTTTAAATTATTTTGCATGCATTTCTATTCTTCAAAATGTTGAAATGGGTAAATAATGACTCACATGGTAATAGTGCGTATCATGAGTATCGATTTGAACAGGACGATAAAAAAGATTCGCATCCTCACACCTGCCCAAAAGGAAAATAAAAATTTCTCTGAAACGAAGCAAATGCCTCTCTCTTTCACGAAACTCTTCTTTCCTCCCAAACCTATCACCCTCTTTCTTTTGCCCAAAATGCGAGTAACCAAAACATGAAAAGATTTAACTTTCCAAAGTCATCATACTGACAATGAAAATGAATATT
Source organism: Zygnema cylindricum (assembly GCA_037447655.1). Taxonomy (NCBI): domain Eukaryota; kingdom Viridiplantae; phylum Streptophyta; class Zygnematophyceae; order Zygnematales; family Zygnemataceae; genus Zygnema; species Zygnema cylindricum. The sequence goes on along the minus strand of JBBHKE010001122.1, from coordinate 32,728 downwards.
GAACCATAAGAAAACAAAAACCCACCGGTGATTCATAAATCGTGATGCATTTCCATATTTGCTCGCGTCCTGCAGAAATCCAAAATGTATGAAGATGAAATTCACATTGGACGAGCTACAAATAAGTCTTCAAAAGGAATACATAAAGGTCTTCAAAAAAAAAAAAATGATGGTCCTCGCAACTTTTAAAATACAAACAGTTGAATTTTATGAAGGGTGTTAACACACAAAAAACAAAAATTCAAACCAAAACGAACACGAAAATCTTTTCACTAAACGTTTATTAAGTGTTTTTCTTTTAAAGGTGTAAAACCCTAGTAATTGTAAAGAAAAATCCCAAAGCATAAAAAATTCTCGGTAATATTTTTTGTTTTCCCTTTGAGCCTTTTCTCGCAACTTTTGTCAGAATGAAATTCGTGATTGCACTACAAAATAAAATGAAAATTAACCTAGTTCCACCGTCCCATTTGTTGTCACCATATTATGAAAAAACAGGGAAGGGAGGGAGAGAGAGGGAAAAGAAAGGAGAAGGGAGAGGGGGAGTTAGGAGGCGTGGAGAGAGGGAGAGAGAGAGATGTAGCGAGGGAAGGAAAAAGGGAGAGAGAGAGAGGGAGAGAGACAGTGGAGGGGGAGAGGGGAAAAGAGGGAGAGAAAGGGAGAGAGAACGAAAGGGAGAGAGGGAGAGAGAGAGAGAGTGAGATGTTGTTCATAGCCATTTTCAGCCATGAATGAACCCTCGGAAGCACCACAGAATACCCCAAAACAGCCTACTTTGATTCCACTCAGAATTCTACAGAATTACCAAACCAAGCTGAAACTACACAAGAGGATAGTTTCTAAGCCACTAAGTATTCCCACAAATTCTCATATAAATATACCATCCAGAATTCCCACACCACCCAGTCAAAGTTGCAGAAAAACAGCCTGCCACAACTTTGATAAATCTGACCAACTTCACAATGGAGCCCCAAGCAAACCAGACACACAATAGGTCTGCAAATTTGCCACAATATTGCCAATACAAGGAGGAACACACATGCAAAATTTCAGATAATTCTGCCAATATAACTGAGAGCAATTCTCAGATGAAATTCCCAAAAAGGAGCAGAAAAAAGTTTCTGTCCAAAAGTTCCTAAGTCTAAAAATGACTAAGTCCTACAAATATACACTACAGCTTACTACTAACTGTACGGAGGCATACCAGCCGTACGTAACCCGAATACTTCGTGACGTGTCAGAATGAATAGATCTACATTATTACCTAATACACATAGGACAAAACATTGTTGCAAATATTTACAAACATTTCTATTTTCATCAAACGAATCTGGACCGTCCAAAATAAATATCATGTGATGAACGCGATTTCGCGTCCCTCACCAAAATGACCAAACTGACGGCGTCGCTACAGCCTTAAGAATTTCGTCAATGAATCTTGACCGTCCAAAATAAATATAATGTGATGGACGCAATTTCGCGTCCCTCACCAAAATGATCATCAAACCGACGGCGCTGCCGTCCGTAGCTCTTATTCGGCATTCTTGAGGTCGTAACCTGTGGTCACATAATCCACTTGATGAACTGACGTCACCTCATCTAAATTAGTTCGTACCGGCGGCGTACATTTTCAAAATATTCCAAATCGGATCGCTTCGCGATCCGCCATACATTTACATATTTCGTACCTTTCCTTACGTTTTGTTCGCGCCACTCAAATAATTACAACAATCCCAAAACAATTTGTCCCATTACTCCCACAATTCGCAAATCAATTCGAGCCTCCACAGAAATCAAGATAGAATTAGAGTAGCGTACTGTACCCACGAAACATTGTGTACGCACGAAACGACACGCACGCACGAAACGACACGCACGCACGAAACTAACTTTTCAAACCAACATGAGAGAGAGATGGCGAGAGGGGGCAAGGGAGGGGGAAAAGAGAGGGATCACGACAAGGGGGGAGGTAAAGAGAGAAAAAAAGACAGCGGAGATGAGAGAAGAGGAAAGAGAAGGGAGAGAGAATGGGGGTTGGTAGGAAGGAGGATGAAAGCGAGATAGGAAAGAAACGGAGGGGAGGAGAGAAAGAGGGCGAAAGAGAGAAGAGAGATGTTAGAAGATCAGGCTTTGATAAATTATTCTACGTTTATAAAACTAGAGTTGCTTTAGAATATCGGAATCTAGAACTTTAGAGGGTTTCAGTATCTAGGATTTCGATATTCAGTCGGCTAGATTTTTCCTATCCTGTCTGATCTGTCTTGTCTGATCTGTCTTTCTTCGACTATTAGAATTTTGTTGTCACTATCAGCCATTGAGGATATGGAATTACATCAAATGGATGTTAAGACGGCTTTCTTGCATGGAGACTTAGAGTAAGTGATTTATATGAGGCAGCCTAAAATGTATGCAGAGATCGGAAAAGAAAATCTGGTGTGTAAGCTGTTGAAATCTTTGTACGGTTTGAAACAGGCTCCACGTCACGTCAGTGGAATGTGAAACTAGATGAGTTTCTAACTAGTCTCGGTTTTGTAAGGATTAGTTCAGATCACTCAGTCTATGTTATGGAAGAGGAAGATGGAAATATTTACATTGCGGTGTATGTAGATGATTTGTTGCTACTAAGTAAGTCATTAAATGAAATTAATAAAATAAAGGCAGCCTTGAATTCTATATTTGAGATAAAAGATTTAGGAGAGGCAAAGTATATTCTTGGAATTCAAGTGGAAAGGGATAGAGATAGAAAAATAATCTATCTAACGCAGCGAGAAGCGATTGGGAATATGCTTGAAAAGTTCGGCATGGCACAGGCAAAGGGAAGTGCCACTCCCATGGAATTTAAGCAAAAGGTAGAAGGCATGGAGACCGACGGATGAGTCATTTTTGATGACATCTTGGAATCAGGGGAGGCATATTCCATGGCTGCCATACCATACCGTTAGATTGTCGAGAGCCTAATCTACTTCATGAACTACACACCGCCGGATATTGCGGCAGCAGTTGGTGCTTTAAGTCGGAGTTTACAAAATCCGAGGAGATCGGATTGGGAGGCAACAAAGAGGGTTCTTCGATACCTTGCAGGGACACGGAATCTGCAACTTGCTCTCGGTGGAGATGAAGTCAAAATTTAGACTTAGAGCGATGCGAGCTACGGAGACATGCCAAGCCGCCGCTCCACCACCGGATTTATTTTAAAGATTGGAAGTGGAACATGTTGTTAGAGCAGCAAGCTGTAGAAAGTCACAGCTCAGTCTACAATGGAGGCTGAATACATGGCACCAAGCTCAGCTGTCAAAGAGTTACTTTGGGTAAAGTCTCTCCTTCAAGAACTTCATTTCATGCAATCTGGACCTCAAATAGTGTGGTGTGACAACCAGGCAGCTATAGCGATTACATCTAACCCAAGTCATGATTTCAAAAGCAAGCACATTGATATCAAGCTGCACTTTGTAAGAGAGAAGGTGATTAACAGAATTTTAAAACTCAGTTATCTGCCGGATGAGAAGATGGTAGCCGATATGATGACTAAGCCTGTACCTGCACCTAAATTGCAGTTTTGTAGAGAGGCATGCGGACTTAGTGGCCGACAGAGTCTAAAGGTTTAGGGGAGTGTTGTTTTGGAAACCTTTAGTACTCTCTATATCTAGTGTGTGAGAAAGATATTAAGGTCTTGGTCACTTTTGTGTAGAGACTAAATTATAGTAGACAGGTGTTAGTGTGGTGTGTAACTCCGAAGAGAGTACACAAGGTTGGTACACTCTAGGGACACGTGTCAGTCCGTGAGACGGCGAATAGAGGCAACCGTCATTTTGGAAGTGAAATATTGAGTGCGCAGTCATTTCAGGTACTTATCATTTTGGCGGCAGTCAGATTTAAGTTTGAGGTAAATATTTTTGTTTGTTAGGGTTTAGGGTTCTAGTTGACTCACTTATATATAGGACTTGGATTATTCTTGTAGGAATGGAATTCCTTGTATGCAAAAACGGTGAAGCAGTTTTTGTGGTTTATCAATTATAAAGATCATTGTGATCTTTTGGCAGAACTGTTTGAAATTTTGCATGTGGGTTCCTTGTGATATTGTCTTTACTTTGGCAAACTTGCAGACCTAGGGTGTGTCTGGTTTGATTGAAACTTCATTGTGAAGTCAACAGTCTGTGGGTTTATCGTGAGAGTTTCTTACTGTGTGCCTGTGTTATTATTATGGCAACTGGTGGTGCTTCTTCTAATTCTACTTCTTCTGTGACACCAGCTGCCTCATTACAACACCATCCGCATCCCTCTCTCCATTGCCGCTTCCTAAGACTGGCACGTCCCTCAAATGGACGTGCAGACCGCCTTCAAAGAAATTTTCGTTCGCCAGCTTGAAGGCTACATTTCTCTCGGGACAGATTTAGGAGAATTAGAGTATTGCCTTGGAATCCTTGTCAGCCATGACCGGCCTACAAAAACCCTCTACCTCTCCCAGGAAAAATACATCTCACAAATTTTGGAAAGATTTTCTATGTCTAACTGCACCTCTGTTGCTACCCCTTTAGATGCCAACAGTAAACTTGTTAGCAACACTGGTGGACTTGTCCACGGAGAGATGCATGATTTATATCGGTCTATGGTAGGCAGTCTCATGTATGCAATGACTGGCACTCGGCCAAACATTGCATTTGTTGTCGGTCAACTCAGTCAGTTTGTCTGTAATCCTTCACCAGAGCACCTCCTCGCTGCAAAGCGAGTCCTCCGCTACCTCAAGCGCACAAAATCGCTTCGCCTCACCTTCTCTAGCGGCTCCTCTCCCACTCTTGTTGGCCATTGTGATGCGGACTGGGGGGAAGATTTGGACACCCGCCGTTCCACTTCTGGCGTCCGCTTCCCTGAGGAGCTTCAATTTCTTGGGCATCCAAGAAACAGCCGACAGTTGCTTTATCCTCCACTGAGGCGGAATATATAGCAGCGACACATGCTGCCAAGGAAGCCATATGGCTTTGATCTCTTCTTGCAAACCTTCAGTTTCTTTCATCTACCCCAACTACAATCTTTTGTGACTCTCAGGGAGCCCTTGCTCTTATGAGTAATCCAGTACATCATCGAAGGACCAAATATATCGACATTCAGTACCATTTTACCCGAGAGGCCATTGCGGCTGGCACACTCACCTTCCAATTCTGCCAGACTTCACTCCAATTGGCAGATTTCCTCACCAAGGGCCTCCATCGACCTCAGTTTGACCTTCACAGAACTTCAGCCGGCCTTAACTTCTAGCAAGAGAGGGGGTGTTGGAAGATCAGGCTTTGATAGAAGTATTCTACGTTTATAAAACTAGAGTTGTTTTAGAATATCGGAATCTAGAATTTTAGAGGGTTTCAGTATCTAGGATTTCGATATTCAGTCGGCTAGTTTTTTCCTATCCTGTCTGATCTGTCTTTCTCTGCGTACCTCAGGTGCGATCAGCATAGAATCCGGTCAGAGATCTTATTATAAATCTTGACCGGATCCTTTGAGTGAAGGGTTAAGTGGCCCTTCGAGTTAAGAAAGTTACTTCAGTTTCCGAGAGGTCACTCTCGGATATGTTCTCCCTTACCTATTTAAAGCCTGTTATGTTTTTCTATTTCAATCAATTCAAAAACTTATATTTCAGGCTGTCCTTTTTTCCACTCTATTTTCTGCTGCCACGACTTCTAATCTAATAAGAAAGAGGGAAGGAGAGAGAGAGAGAAAGAGGCGCCCACCAACAGTAAAAGCTCGCTATCTTCTAGTCCTCCTTGAAAATACATGTTTTCTATTCGTCCATCTGCGTCCAGCAGCATCTGGAAGGCATGCCCCCCCATGGCCTTCTCCTCCTGATACCTCTCGTTTCTCTCCAACTGCTCTTTGTTTGTCGTAATCTGAAATATCCACTGGAACAGACTTAGTTTTTGAACTTTTTTCTTAATAAAAACCATGTGTTCTAAAAAAAAACCCGCCAAAAATCCATTTTTTCAAAATCAAAACACCTTTTTCTCTGAGAATATTATTTTTTTCTAACAGGGAGTTCCAGTTGGAAACCCCATGTTTTTGAAAAGAATAAATGTTTTTCTCGACAACAACGTATATTCTAGGGAAAACTCCCTTTTGGAAAAAAAAAATTAACAACTTAACAAAATGAAAAAAAAAGTCATAAAGGGAGGTGAGGGGAGGAGAAGGAGGGAGGGAGGGGAGGGAGGGAGGGGAGGGGGAGAGGGTAGAGAGAGAAAGAGAGAGAGAGAGAGAAGTAACTGACCTCTCCGATGTATTCATAAACAAACGACCTCGCTGGAATTTTCTCAAGAGTTCGTACTCCCCATCCTTTTTCTTTAGTCATAAATACCTATCACCCCATACAGCCAACGAAACAACTCCAAAATGTGGTTAAAAAAAGTGAGAAAAGAAGTTGAAAACAGAAAAAATACAATGGATAACGCAAAGCGAATAAGTTTTAGACTCATTTCAAAAAGGCGATTCTTTCATGAATGAATAACGTTTCAAAACTTACAACCTTTACATCTAATGAGAAACAATACTAACTGAACTAAAGATACCCATTAAACAATCTGGCCGGTGTATTAGTTACTCTGACAATACTGGACCTTCCGAGGAAAGGAGAGAAGTCTGGGAAAAAAGGAGAGAAAATCAAAAGGAGAGAAAGGAGAAGTTAGAAAGAAGAAAAGAAAGTAACCTGGAGTTTGAACTTGAGTCCTTGCTGTATCACACGATTACCACATCTCCAATGGCATGAGCATTTGAAGGAACATTCTGTAATAAACTCACCGTTTCCCTCTCTGGAAAAGAAAACCCAAACTCCAGTAACTTCATCGCAGATCAATTTACAGCGGATCAACTTAGTCACAATCATTAACTTTAACTCATTGCCAATAATCACTGATATTGACAGTATATTGAGTTTTGATTTCAGTTGTCAAATGACTCAATGGGCAAGGATTATCTTATGATGTAACTGAACTGAATGGAAAAGGAGATTTGTCAGCCCCTCAAATTGAACAATTCTAAACATCGAACACTAAATTTAAAATTGAAAACGGAAGCACTAATTATAGGTAGCGAAACAAGCATTTGAAGATAAATCCAAAACAAAGTAAGAGGTCGTTTACCAACGAGATCCTGAAAAGGGCGGATGGACTTCCTGTTTTATATTCATATCTCAGCATTTCTTTCTTGGCAACAAAACGTTTTTGTCAACAAAGAAGAAAAACTTACCGTGGAGTTATAAACTGCAAAACCCAGCCAAACCCAAGATCCCCCATTGCATCCAAATCAACACCTTTTCTATTGACAACATGGTTAATGAAGACAAATCGTCAAAAAGTAGATTTACTTTATCAAGAAGCTATACACTAGAGAAACTTATATAACTACACAAATGGTGTGGCCCTCGCCATTTTATTGTGTTTATTTTATTTGAAGACTATTAATGGTTTTATTTGGTGAAATACTGAGACTTCTCTTAAGTACAAAATATTAGCTGATATGGAAAGGCCATAACCTTTGTGGAGCAGATTAGCACAATTAATACAATTGCATGCTTGCTGACAAAAGCCACACAAATGGCAGTAACTAGTATGGAGGATGTTTCCGCAAGAAAGTGTAATTTACAAGTAATATAGATTCTGGGAAAGCATCAGTAACCCTATTGCACAAAAGCCACACCGATAATGGTAACACATATTGTGGATCAGCATTGGTAACACATAGAACAAAACTACAGATAGTACAGTTCAAACATTCTACAAAGTTTGTATTTTGTACTTGTAACATTCAGTTTGTACTGGGTTTCAAACGAAAAACGATTCACCTTTGCAGAAATCACTTAACTGATTGTGGACTTTCTCATGCACGCTTTACCCTCCCTTCTCTTACACTGTGGCGTTTCAAATTGGTACTTGGACCTCATACAGATTAAAAAAAGTTTCATACAAAGTAATTTTTTTCTTTTAACTACAAATTACGTGATAAAGTATTAGAACACTTTGCGAACTTTGTTCAATGCGTAACACTAGGCGCTGCAGCTTTTGGTCATCTTACGATTTGGCCCTCCGAGTTTACCAAATCAAAAACGAACCTAACCATACAGATTTTGTAGGGATACATCCATCACATCGTCGCGAAAACCGTTCCTTTAGGCAATCTGCTTCGGTTCATTACGTGTAACAGTCAATTTAATAACTACAATTGCCGAACAATATTTTGCGGTTTCCATAATTTAGTAATTGCCCGCTGCTTCAGACAGATTGTTATGATGCCAGGGTTCCGAAAATTCACCTATTAGCTTTTTAAATATCTGTAAATCTTAGTTGGCACAATCGGTGACTCACCTTTTGTTTTTGGATTATACATTCACCAAACAATGAAAAAAAAGCCACAAGTGGTAACAAACCTACCAACTTACACAGGGGAACAAAAGGCACACCAGCAACGGTGAGAACTGAAGTACTAACCGGCTTAGCAAGTCGTTTAATAAGACGCCCATCGGAATCATAAGCAAATAATCCTCGCGTATTGCTACTACATTTGCAAGGAAAGTAGCCCCTGCATCAGAAAGAGGCGAAGAAAAACCTTCAAATCATAAGCAGAACCATAAAAAATGTTTTAAAACAACTGTACAAACCCTGGTAAAAAAAATCAAAACCGTAGGAAAAGCGTGGAAAAGTTCAGTATATCATTGCACGTCGAAGATTCAACCCATCTGTTTATTATTATCAAAACGGGTGGCTAATCAAGCAAGGATCTCTAGACCGCAGCCGATTACAAAAAGTAGTATAATCCAAACCATAGTGGCCCACGTCTCTAGTTTTTAGTGATTATTATGGTCCAGACTAGTTTATATGCCACCTCTAAAATAGACACCATATTTGAAGTAAAAACTCCACCTACAGACCAAAAAGAGTTAACTTTGTAATATTCAACCTATTTTACAACCTCGGGCTTATTTAAAAATGGAACATGAGTGAAAACTCCACTCTTAAGCTGCACGTGAGTCCAGCATATTCATGTGCTTTGTCGATTTACAACAGGAAAACATGGATTGTTACACCACACAAAGGGGCAACAAGAAAGAATTGTAAAATTGGAAAAAACAGGAAAATGAGACATTGTCATGGGTGAAAAGTAAGCTAAGCCAAATTTTAGATTCCTTTTTCTACAAACTCCAATCGATAATGCTACAGCTATACCTTGCATACCATGATCAGGACAGGACTCATTTAAGCTCCAATTTGTCGATGTGTACACAAGGAAACAACGTGGATTCCAGATGATCATTATTTTCTTTGCTTATATGAATTGGCGGCCTCGAGTATTGAGGCAATTCTGAAAGTATTCAATCAGTGTTAACAATGTTGTTTTCTCTTGTCTGATACAATATGGTACATCATTGCAATCCCAACAACACAAAAATTACTCGAATGGCATCTCGCAACACCCTGATTTTCTAGAACACAAGGCCTTTTGGTCCAAAACAATTATTATATGTTGAAAGAAGTTATGTATGAAGTACATTACAAGAGTGACAAATATGTAAAAAATGGACTGTGGATGGTTCCTCAGGTCTTAGGAAAAAAAATTGCTATGACATGTAAACCATGAACCAAAACCTTCTAATTCACAACTTGCTAAATTTGATGGATCCCAAAAGAGGTTCAACCCATTTAACCAGGAGCATTCTACCTTTTAGACTAATGTAGTAGTGGTAACACGCTATGCCTAGAATCCGCACGTCCTAGTTTAATTCTTTGCTTGTTGGTTCCTTTAAATCATTGCCTTGAGACAAGTGACAATAGAGACTTCAAGTTCTTATTGAACCTAAAGAGTACTTTCAAAACAAATTGCGTAAAAACAACGAAAAATAATCACGCATTTAAAAAAAATACTGTCGCTGTGTACCTCATGAAATTTGGTATGCTACATACCATCATTTGTGTAGACCACTATACTGAATTGGCATTCACACTAATATCGCGCAGCGTATCAGCAGGAGGTGAAGAAAAGATAAAGAGGGAGAACTTTTTTCCAGCATGGCGGTTTAAGCTACTCAAAAGGGAAACATGGAAAGATAAAAAATTTCAAAGAAGATTAAGGTACAAACAGGAGTTAGATGGAAGTTCGATATTCAGGATACTTACTCCAGACAGTCACCTTCACACTCGCAAAACTCCTCGCCAAAACGGTCAAGGCACCGGTTGACTCTAGCCTCTGCACCATTTCTTTGGAGTGTCATTGACCATTTTTAATTTCTTATAGCCAGTGAGAGAGATAAAATATATGCTCCTGCCGGTAACTTCTGATTTACGGGCATCAACATTAAATAGAATTAGGCATTCATGAGAAAATTTAACTACGCCAAAAGAAATATTTATGACTTTACAAAATTGCATTTTTCCTCAATGTCTCAGCCATTTGCAAAATGTAAGAGTAAACGACACAAAATAATAGCTGTGGACTTCATGCTCTCCATGACTCTCTACCGTTGAAAGAATCTCACCATTGAGCTCACAGCTTTGTGTTCGATATCTGAAACCTTTTGGAAGACAGTCTACCCCATTTTCCTCCTCGTGTACACAAGAGATTGCGATACTTTCCCTGCAATCCCGTCAAGTCAATGTGCATGTTGAACCACATTAAGAATAGAGCGTAAACAATTGCAGAAACATGGGGGAAATTATTTTTGATACGAGAACAATCTGAAATTGGAAGAAACGATAACGTGAACCACTCATAAAAATGGAACATACACATACATCTTTCAGAAAAAACTTAACATGTGAAACTTGCGTGTGGTTCAATCGCATCTTGGGCAGGTTTCAAATAATTCCTATCTGATATTTTTTCATTCCATTTATGTTTCTTTTATAAATGTTGCAGGGAGAATAGACATGTTTCCATGATCAGAGCACAAGAGGTATCTCGAAGATCAAGATTCAATTGCCTTCTAATACACAGAAGCATTTTTATCAAAAAGAAATTGGTCCAACAAAAGTGGCTCTAACCCAACAGAAGTCAAAGGACTTGCTATGGAAGACCCCCTATTTCCTTCCTGAAAGAAATACAATATGAAGCTTACCAGCCATTGCTGATGTCTCGAGAAACTAAAAAACCCGATTTTTGTGAAGGCACATCCTCCGGGATAGGTATACGTGCAGGTTTTGTCTTTTCTGCAAGATAACACAGAGGAAGCAGCAGGTGAACCAACTCCTGCACAGATCCCAACTCCCTTAACAACAAGCTGAGCTTGCAAGTTCAAGCTACAACTTATCTCCCTCTTCCTCTTCCTCTAACTTTCCCTCGTCCTCTCCCCTCTACCCCTTTCCCTTTGCACTCCTCTCCCTCTTCTCTGCTTCTCTCTCCCCCCCTCTTTCTTTATTCAATGAAAAATTACCAAAGAATGTGAATGAAGTTCAAGTACACAGCAACAATAACAATTTAAACAAGCAAGACCCAGTGATACTCCTTTCTACCTTCAGACATGAAAGCACCTCACCCACATAAAGGACCTAACCGTAGGCAAGTTCGGTTCAACTTTACATGAGGACAAACTTAAAAGTTTCACTACACAGAATAAAAAAGCTTTTTATTCCTCTCCCAGTTGATTAAATTAGCTTTATCACATCATTTGAGAGTAGAGACCTGCAATCGTACTCTCTTTTTGCCATATAATTTTTTTGTCAGCAAACATCTTCTTCCTAGACACGCGTGAACAAAAGAGATTGAGCTATCCCTACTACAATGCAGTAGATCCTGTTTAATCGATACAATGACTTTTTCAATAATTATTGAAATTCTTGCCAGCAGTGCCTAATTTCGACAGCAAGCTCGTGAAAATGGCATGCCAAAAATGAATGGTAAAAAGAGATATCTGGGAAGGATGCAAAGAACTTTAAAGGCCACATTAGTGACACTGTGAATCTTTTAAAAAAATATCTTCGTGCACTAAAAGAAAAGAGCGCAAGTACTTAGGGAGACCAATGACTGCTAGTCTGTCCGCATACCTGAAATACCAAAATTTGAGTTCATCGATATTTCTGCCACTTTGGACATGAAAGTTGGAGCAGTTTTCCTGCAACTTTCCTCGTCAATTGGGGCTCTCACTTCGTTTTCCTCCGTAATGTTATTGTTGTTGGGCTTAGTGTGACTACTTCGTCGCTTCTTTTCCCTTTCGAACTCATCATACGACCTGCGCTTCAATTGTTGGCCTCCTTCCGACTCCTCATCAGGCACTGGCCGGTTTTTGCCCGATCTGTCAGGCATTTGCCTAACTTTTCGAGAAGCACCATTTTTTTCATTTGTGACTACCTTGTCAGGTGTTTCTCCCGCCTTTCCTGAAACATTTTCCTGCTCAGTTATTGCTTTTTCTAGAGTGCCACCCTGTTCATCTATGGGTCTCTTGTCAGGGGTTTCCTCAGCCTTTCCTGAAGTGCCATTCTGTTCACTTCTCCCTATTTTGTCAGGAAATTCCTCATCTTTTTCTGATAAAACATTATTATTACTCCTGCTTACTCTGCGAGTTGCTTCCCTAGCCTTCTCTGAATTGCTAGCGGGAACGACTGTTGGACCAGTTGGACCAGTGACAATTTCTGTAGAGCTCTGAACCGCCTGATAATCCCAAGACCAAACACAGAGTTTGAGTGAGTAAACCATCAACTACCATTACTCACCGTAATTGGTGTAGTTTTACTGGCAAGTTTATTTGCATGACTACAATGCCAGTCCACATGATTTCATGTGCGAAAGCTTCAGATTATTGCTCATGCTTTGTGCTAAATATTTCTTGTTTTTGCCTCAAGGCACATCAAACAAGCCAAGTCAAAGATAGACTGGTCCAGACAAATTGCAACTTACAGGATGCATTCACATAATAACGAATAATAGTTCACAGTATTTATGACCTCAAACAAGTCAATCGACACCACCACCGGTTTAAACAAATTCTCTCTTATCTGCTTTGTGCCAAAAATAATAAACATTTCGCAACAAGGGAATCAGTATTTTCGGAGTGAAGTCATTGATCAATTGACTTGACTACGATCTGGAACAGTCTCCATGAGTCCAGTCACAAACCTTTTGAGAGCCATATTTCGTTCTTTCTGAATTTCTTCCTACTTTGGCATGGGCCTCCAAACTAGGTGACTCGCGAGGTCGGCCACCGCCATTCGCATTCCCTGTTTTTTTTTCCAGCGAAGATCTAGTCACTATCTCGCTACTGATCCAACATGTTTGGGATCCAGGTTCAACTGGGAAACCATCAACATCTTGTTGGTGTGCTTGCTCTTCAGGGGTGCTCAGAGCTAACCGCAGACTTCCATCCTTCGATGTTTGAGGCAACAATTGTTGCTTAGCGACATTCATCCAGCTCTTTTTAACTAGTTGCTTAGACCTAGCTTTATATCCATTTCCGATTAAGTGCAGAGATGACTTATCCACTGACATTTCACCTACTGATCGTTTCTTCAAATTCCCATTAATTTTGTTCGAAATGAAAATATTTTCTGTACATTCAGCCCCATCAACTACCTTATCTACGGCGCCTCCATCACCTTGATGTGAAGGAAAGTCACAGGCAATGTCGTGTATCTTAGGAGCTGCCCCAGTGTTGCCTGCTTGCTCTCCTCTTTCCCTTCGACTTTCAGCTGTTTTTCCCTCTTCACTGCGATCCAGCAGATTATTTTTAACTATATTCTTCTTTTTTCCTACTGAAACGTCTTTGCTTGAATCTTCGACGGAATTTTGTTCCTTTCGCTGACATGAAAATCCGACTCCGTTTCTCTCATCACATTCTTTCCGTGGTTCTAACAAGTCATCGTGTGGAAATGCATTTATACGAGACGTCACAGTCGATGGACTGATAAGCGCATTCCCTGTAGCAGACAATTGTTGCTGAGTTTTAAGAGCTTGGGATGATTTTTCACTCGAAATACCCTTCAGACATTTTGTCAGCTCTTCAGAAGGGGGCCTCTTCGACGACTCATAGTCATCAGCAGTAGAAGAAACGAGATGTGGATCCAAATCTTGTCCTCTGCTACTGTTTAGACCATTTACATCCTTATACATTGTCATTTCTTGTATAACATTGAATTTCCCTTTCTTTTCCAAGCTGACTACTCCAGCATCTTTCGAAGATAACGAAGCTCCGGCACCATTTTTGTTTTTAGCAAAGACAGCGGCATCGATCAACATACAATCGGAGTCTGAATCCGACTCCCATTCCTTAATGTTTGACCTTTCCCTCTTTCTTTGTCCTGTCATGGCGGCAGTACCTAAGGGAACGACAAAAAAAATTTAAAGAAATGTTCACTGTCACAATGTTCCTGCCCGGCAAAGCAATGCCAATAAGCAGAGTACAGTGGGTGTGTCAGCTTCTCTAAATCCGCAGTTACGAGCCTTTATCCCTTATGAACATAGTTTTTTCAGTTGATCCAAGTCTCGTGGCAGGCGGTTTAACTGTAGTAGTCAAACGTATTCGAAAGATTACGCTCGAACTCTTCAAACGTTTCACCACAAATTATCCGCCCAGCCTAGCAATACTAACAAAACTATGCTCAACGTAAGGCATTCAACGTTTGATGTGATGTTTGATACTTTGATGTGACAATACATACGGAAGAGCACTGACTTTTGCACTTTTTGAGCTGTGAATGTTCCCGGAGGCGGGCGCGGGTCGCCTTGTGAGGCATCCACGTTGCCTCAGTTCACTTTTTGAGTAACGACGGTTTGGACCGCGCGTCGGGAACTGCGAAAGTCGTGGGAGACTGCCAAACACATCAGTTTATCTATTAACAGTTTTGAAGGGAAACGCCATAGAAGAATTTTCTGCTTCCTGTTTTGTAGTGTTGTGTATCGGTAAAAAACTTATCGCGATAACACCGATACCGATAGTTATCGGTTATCGAACGGTTAGAGGTTACAATATATCGGTCTGGGACCAACATATTCCATATCGGCGATAACTTAAAAAAAAAATATAGTATGCATACAATAGTACTTTATAACATACTGTATATTTTATTGACTTTATATAGCGTGGCATGCCACGTATAGAGACCTGTTCCGTTACAGTTTAACTGCAATTTATTACGGTAAACGCGGCACATAAACGTTGGCCGGTAAACTGAACAAAAAATTTACGGCGACGTACGGAAATTTACTAATAAACTGGTGAACATGGAACTGGAAAAGGACGGCGGACACAAAAGTACAACGGACGCAAAATAACAT
>JBBHKE010001122.1:0-12500 GCA_037447655.1 Zygnema cylindricum | reverse complement strand
AACATGTAAAAATCACTTACTAAATATTTCAAGCTTTTGCAAATGAATGGAAAGAGTGACAATTCGTAAAGTATAAAGTAATTTAATAATAGACGAGGAACAAGATCAAATTCAAGGGAAAAAAAAAGAAGATGGGAAGTAATGGTAATCTCTATACAAAAATTATGGACCTATATTCTTTGTACGCTTGACAAGACGGATTGAAACCGCTACACTACAGTACAACAACGACGACAAAGTGATCGCGACAGTTGACCCGCGGCCGACATCATGGTGGCCACGACAGGTACCAGGATGCTGTCGATGCGAGTTAACCGTACAAGTAAGTGAAACGATATCGCAGCGACAGCGACGATAGATTTTTTGTACCCTTGACAGGACGATTCGAAACTGCTACACTACAATACAGCGACGACGACAAAGTGACTACAGTACAGCCACGAGGACAAAGTGATCGCGACAGTTGATCTGGGGTCGACAACTTCAAGGATGGTTTGGTACGGACGAATTTAAGTCATCGGCGCTTAATCGTATAGCAACATGAATCACATCGCGACGTTTTTGTTGACGTAAGTTGACGTCAACATTGATTCATATCCAAAAAAATTTGACGTCACGCCAACATGTCGTGTTATCAATATCGGTAAAGTAACGTACAGTATCGTAATTTTAATTTTTGCGCGTGCGATCCTGTCACATCACGTTGTCGTGTTCTCGATATCCGTACACTACCGGAAACGGATTGATACGTGGAGTACATGTAAATCCTACGAAAAATTGTGACGCTCTTATTGGTCTGCGTGTACAAAAACGACAAGCCCTTGGTAATTAAAAGGCAAAGCACCGAGTCCCCTGCGACTATTATTTCTTCTTTTTTCACTCGACTTGCCATAAAAAAAAACCTTAAAATTGTCAAAAATAATATTTTTCAAAGTTTAAACTAATATTGTCGTGTCTCATTCTCAAAAGTGTGAGATAAAAGCGATGGTGCAAGAGGGAAAAGGGAGAGGCGACGACGGCGCAAAATTTTGCAAAGGACCGCATGAATAAAAGTGGAGGTCCGAAACCCCTACAATTTTTTTCTATACATGTGCGTGACGGGCACGAGCAAAAAATAGCTTGATGAGTAAATGGATGATTTGCTTGTTTTGAGTAAATCAATGGAGAAAATTAATGGATTGAAAAGGGATCTAAAGAGTAGATTTGAAATGAAGGACTAGGGAGAGGCAAAGTAGATTTTGGGAATTCAGATGGAATGGGATAGAGAGAAGAAAACAATTAGACTAACTCAAAAGGTAGCAATAACGAATATGCTTGAAAAAATTCAAATGGATAAAGCAAATAGTTGTACGACTCCAATGGATTTAAAGAAGGGAAATGAGGGGAGCTCAAAAGAGGGAGTCTTGATCTTGTCAAGCTCGTGTGCTTCACAGGCACCCATTTTATCTTACCAAGGATTCCTGGGCTTTTTTCCTCTGTACGGTCATTAAAGTACGGGGAAAAGAGCGCACTCAGCCAAACCAGATTCTTCTATTTTCTTAACTAAACGGACCACACTTTATTTTGCGCCTAACGGAGGCCGGACGACGAAGTTACTCCGTTCCAAAGATTACCATCATGTTACATGTGACCAGTTGCCAACTATCCCATTGGGGGATACATTGTGGAACGCCACGTAACCTTTGGGATAGTCTTGTAGATTTTGCTGTTGGCTATCAATAGGACGTTAGTTCAGGTCCACCAGCCGGGCAGAGCATTTATTAATGTGAGTCAAAGTTAGGCGTTTCATGTTAATTTAGAACTTTGTTGCTCAGGATTGTGTCATAGAAAACCACGTGGCTTCTAATATAGCCGGAGATAGTCGCCAAACTTTTTGCCCTGAGTGTAGTACAACATGTTTTGTCTTATGTCCGTACAATAACAATTCCTGGCCGGTGATTGGCTCCTAGTATTGCTTTGACATTGGTACTATCGTAGGACAAACTTGGCTTGTATAAGGCACTTGGGGCCGAGGGAGACAGGTTGCTGTTTTAGTACTGTCTCCTGAGAAAAACCCTAGAAATTCCAGCAAACTTTCTTGTGGAGAACTTTTGTTTTGCATGTGATTGTGACCCTATTGCCATCTTGGTTTGCATCCGTCTTTTGTGGAAATCGTAGTCCGGTTGGGTGGTTGGCACCGTCTTTCCTGTTTTGGGCGGTTTGGGGACCGGTGTTTGTTAGAAACCAAGAAGGGTTTTGCCAGTTCCGGTTCGTGGAAATCGAGGAGTTAAGGAGGCCTTACCTGTTTCGGGGTTTTCACGGGGTGATTTCGTCTCCTTTTGATTGTCCACGTTACGTTTTGGGGGTAGGTTGAGCTAGCTTGCTATTATTCCACACTCTAACTTTATTTCTCTATTTTTCTAAGGGCAAGGTGATAATGTTAATTCTGAGACAACATTTTTATATTTATATCCTTTCATTTTTCTGAGTGGAAGCATCTGGGTTCTCTCTTTGGTAGTCCTTTTTGGGGCTCTGGTAAGGTTTCTTCCAGGGTCGATTACCAGAATCTTTTGTACCAGAATAGTGGATTTTGAGAGGATTTTTGTTAGGCTTCCAACAGGAAGTCACAATACTAAAACAGCAACCTGTCTCTTTAGGTTAAAGAGGATAGGTGCTCAGGTCGAAGTACTTTTATAAGGGGAATTAGATCTTCTTCTCCAGTCAGCTATGAGGGGAGGAGAAGTCCAAGATAAGGATCTTCCGGGTGTCAGATCGGACGAGCAGGAGAGGCAAGAAGCGGTGGCCCAGGAGGAAGAGTCACAGGTGCCCGAGGGAGCACCCCCTTTGGCTCACTTGTACACATAATGCGGTTTCTTAAGGGAGAGATGCCCTCGGAGGTTGCGGTCGACACTCCTTCTACGCACCCAGAGAGGAGACGAACTCCTCCACCTCCACTTGTCTTTTCCCCCAAGAATTTCCCAACGTTGTTCGAGTAAGTCAGAGCTAGGGCTTCAGAGAAGGCGGAGAGGCCGCCCTTATCCCCTAAAAGTCGTAGAAAAGGGTTGGCTCACAAGGAAGCGGTCCGTAGTCACCTTCCCGATATCGGTCGCTATACCCGATCTAAGGCACCGATAGCAGAAATGTACATGGATCTTAAGATCCTGACCGATCCTAACCAGCCAGGTCGCAAAGAAATCTTAGCCCTTCATGATCTCCATGAGTTGAAGGTTAAGAAAGAGTTGGTGCAGCGAGTAGCCAGGCCAGATCGAGCCAGAGTGGTACGCCCAGTGTGAGGTGTAATGGAGATACTCAGCAGTTCATCCGAGAGTGGCCCCCCAACCTCCGTACCAGAGCAACAAGGAGGACCATCAACTTCATACCAGCAACCCACCCCATCCCTGGACACCGCAACCAGCAGGCCAGCTCACGGCGAGGCGTTCCCTCGGACACGGGCCGGGGAAGGGACTAGCAAGCGAGGGTTACCCGAGCCAAAGAAAGGGTACAGGTTTGATCATCGGGACCGCAAGGGCAGGTTCGCTCCCCGACCTAAAGTGGAACCGTTCTTCCCTTCCGATTCCACCTCTCCGAGCTCAAAGTCTCCTTTTGCTCCGGCGGTTCGACCATCAGAGGGTTGTGGTGTTTTAGACCCACCGATCCCAAGGTACCAAGTTTGGGGATTGCGGATCTCTCAGGAGTGGTGAGCAGTACACAAAAACTGGTTGATATCTTGCAATCCCAGAGTCAGGCTACGGTAGGGGCTGGACCCGTCACCATCGATTGGGAAGCTCTTGAAGAAGAGGGGAAGACGGCCCTCGAACAAGAATTGCTCCTCATAAGGGAGGCTAGATGGATATCAAGAGGGATCCTTAGGGGATAGGTAGCTCCTCCTAGAGAGACCGGTCCCTCTGCTTAGAGACAACCTACAGTGCAGACAACCCCTTCGAAGATGCAAGCTCCCAGGATTTCCTCGGAAATTAGACCGGAGTCTCCTCTTCAGTAGAAAGGGGGGGGAACAACAGGACCTCACAAACAGGGGATGGGTGCAGATCTAACGGGTAACGTTGCAGCCGCCACTAGTGAGTGTCCCACTTTTGTCTCAGTGGCTAGGTCTTCAACTCCGGAGGCTGTGGTGTTATTACAACCCGACCGGAGACAACAGATTTCCCTCGAACTTTCCACTCCTCCACCATCACCACCTCAGGCATCCTCTCCTTCTCCATCCGTTTCTCCGGCTGCTGCAGTTCGTGGGTCCCGGGGGCCACCTGTCTTACCATACAAATACGACGTCCTTGCCTACTCTCCTCCTAACTGGCGTTCTCCTGCTTCCAGCGAGGGAACACCTCCACTTGAGGCCTCCAGAAGGCGTACAAGAAAATAGACGCCTTTTGCTCGTAGCCCTCAGTCATCTCCATCTCCTTCTCCACCAATCAATAAAGCACCCCCGGTGGTTAAACCACTTCTCCAAAATCCCTCGATGGAAGAAGTACTCTGAGAAGAACAAGCCTCACTTGAATATAGAGGAGCAGAATTTTAGACTTCTTTCCCCAAGCTGATAGTCTCTTCTTTCCCCAAAAAACAAACCCAAGGGAACTACAGGTTTTTCCGCTAAATCACCAGTAGGTGCAACTTCCTCATTGGGGGGGGGCGCCCATCTCTCGTCGGGCACTCCTTCTACCGGAGAAGGAGGCGGCCCCGAGCCAAAGGACGCAGATCCAGGGGTAATTTCACCGGTTCAGTTTGTCTGCCGAGCCGGACCATCCTCTTCTCAGTTCACCAACCTTGCATAGGAGGAAAAAGAAATGGGGGACGTAAGGATCTTTACGGGAGATAGTTCAAGAATCGCTTTCTCGGATTTTGAATTGCTGTGGAAATCTTTCACCCAATCCGAAATCAACAAATATAGGGGCGCAGCCATTCCGGATGACTTCGAAACCACGCTTTTCCCCATGATGGTAAATTATCTTGCTGGTGGCGCTCTGGCTGATTATAAGGAGCGATAACCTCTTTTGATGGCTCCCAACATCAAAATTTCAGACCCTATCCTGGATGAGGCAGTCTTGCGGGCGAAAGCAGACTTGGCTGCCGCTGCAGCCGCTCCTGTCACCGCCCTCTTCACAGAAGACATGAAATTGCAGGCACAAGGACGAGCCTATGTCGCTCAGCTTCAGGCCATCCAGGAGGCCAGGGCAGCCACTCGGATGGTTGCAGACCCAACCCCCTGTACCACTCTTTTGAATGCCTTGAGACTCCTTTACACCGAGAGGAATGAATCCGCTATCAAAGAATGAATCCGCTATCAAGGAATTCACGGAATTCCGTTGCCAAAAGAGTGAAACACCCCAGACTCTTTTTAACAGATTGTCCAGTCTCTGTCAAAAGACCAAACTCTCAACCATAGATCTTTCGGCCATGGCAACTAAATATTTCATCGCCGTCCGAAATTCAATCGGACCGACGGGGCAGGCAGCCCTCGATAAGTGGATTGCGTGACAGGCCATCCAAGACGTCAATCCAACGGCCAAAGAAATCTATTTGTCCGCTATCAAGCTTTATGATCACTTTGTCCACCGAGAGGCCCAGGAAAAGGCGGTAACCGGAAAAACCCGAGGTAACTTTGCAGGATTTGTCGGAGAAATGCCTTCTGAAAATGAAGAGTCGGCCGAACTCCTAGCTTTGCGGAAGTTTAAGGGGAAACAGGTGGCGGATAGCGGATCCGAACCAGCCATGGGGGCCGATGATCTTGTCTTCCTCTATAACTGTTTAAACTATCAACAAACAGGTCATGGATGGAAGCGATGCCCCCGGAAGCTCAAACCGGAATTTGCTCTTAAGTAGAAGGAATGGGAGAAGGAGAGAGCTGAAAGGACAAAGAGGCAGCAAGAAAGGAAGCAAGGAGGAGGGTCAGACGATAAAACACTGGTTAACAAAGATAATTACCGGCCGACGCCACGATCTGACACTGCAAAGATGTCGCAAGCCCAATTGCGACAGATAAAACTTCCAAAATTTGATGAAGCGCAAATCTCTAATGAATTGAGGGGCAAATATACTACCGAGGGCTCCAATTGTGAGGCTTGAGGTTTCATGGGTCACAAGGAAGGCCAGTGCTTCCGAAAGAATGGAGTTCCCAAAGAGATGATGCAATATGCACTGTTCACCGGAGAAGGTGAAACTTTCGTGAATCCTCTCCCGTTGCAGCTTCTTTACCCTTGGGGACGCCGCACCCCGGATAACCCAAAACAACAGCCAACCGGTCAAGCCCGATTAACCCCGGAATTATCATCCAACAGCAGAGCCAACAAATGGCAGCCATGGCTACAGAATTGGCAGCGCTGCAATTAAGATCGCCCTCCAAGACTCCCGCTCTGACGGCCGCCCAGAAATTCCACCGGAGAAAACAGGAATTACTACAGAAGCTAGCGGAGCTTGAACAGGAAACCGCAGCGGGCGAAGACGATGACGAGGTGATGGGGTGGGACATGGAACCTCCTAAAGCCCATCACGCACAGACCTTCTTTTCTGGAGCCTGGAATGTCGGTGTCGGGGACACTCATAGGAAGCTCCACAACTCCACCTTGGCGCAACGAAAGGACCGGCAAAAGCTCGCTCCACGAGACCACAACAGGAACGCTACTGGACGTATGTTCTTCACCCCCAGGGTCGTCATCCTGAACGACAACATAGGTCTCGGAATAAAATCTACAAACCCACCTCCACCAGCCGCAAAGAAACTGCCTCCTGGATTCGAAAATTACAGGACAACTAAAACAAAGAAGATGGAGGAACTAGCAAAGGAGGAAGAGACGCGTGACAGCCAAGACTGGTTCGAAAAATATTTGGCAGAACGCTCGGAGGATAATACGCCAGAAACGCCGCCAGCGCTAGAATCCAACCAAGAAAGTGAGGAAGCAGGGAAGGGGGAGAAGGAAAATCAACAGGTGGAACCATCAGATTCCTTCTTTTCGTCGCCAAAAAATCAACCTCCTTCCTCCAAACCAGCAGTGATGTTAGTAAGGCATCTAATGCCCTACGCTCTCACTCACGTGAAAACACTGGCCTCTTCTCATAACTTGCCGGAAGAAGTTCTCATCCTAGCCCTCGGAGAGGAAATCCATTCAGGAGGGGAGAAATAGCGAGCCGATCACGCCAAATCTGTTTTTTGGTCAGCAGACCCAAAGACCCCTATGATGGATATGGACTACAAAACGTTATCTGTTGCGTTAATTCTCAACCCGACAGGGAATTTCAAACTCAACGGATACGGCGGGTATCAAGACGCAGTTGTCGATACAGGAGCACTCCCAAATCTAATCACCACATCGGCTCTGCAGCAAATGCCTGAAGCACTCCGACCGGAAATCTTCCCCAGTGACATCTGCCTAAGTAGTGTTAGCAGTGGGAGCCAACCGGTACACCGAATAATCAAAGCTATGTTAATAGAGTTCGCTGGCGACGCACGTCAAAAGGTCCAAATTCAGCTTCCTTTATGGGTGGTGGAAGGTAAGCAGTTTGAGATTTTATTGGGAATGGCCACTTGGACAAGGGTGAATATGGGATTAAGTGTGTGGAAGGAGCTGTTTACTGTTCGGGATCTTGAGGATCCAGAAGGAGTCAAGGTGGTGGTTCCCTTGGATCTATGGAATAGGGGGAAAGATAATGCTCCCGTCGCAAAATGTTATCCCGTCTGTACCACCCACACACCCACGGAACTGCTCGCCAGCGCCACCGATATCGCAGACATAATATAGCAATTCCCTATTTCGAAGCGGTGGGAAGAGGGATACCAGAACAGATTATTACAAATAACAAAAATTTGGCGGGAAGTGGACCAAGCCTTTACAACAGTTTTTGTGAAGGAAAAATAACCTCGGTTGGAATCTTCGGAAGTTTCGCCCGAAAATCAAAAATTTAATCGACAAGTGGTGTCATTATCTATCGCGAATTCTGGACTCCGGATATTATCCCTATTTTCTGCAATTAGCTCGGACCTCGAAGCTGTCTTGAAAGCTGGGCATAAAGTGGAGTCATATGTGGCCGTGGAAATTTCACCAGATGCTCGGGCCGTCAGTGAATACCGACTACAACAACTCCACCAATTGTATTCCCAACAACTTTCGTTATCCGCCATCTGCAGATCTCACCGAAGTGTTCCGCAAAATATAGACAATATCATGAAGCCACATCTCGCTATGCTGGAGCGAGTGGATTTGGTGATTGCAGGATGGCCATGTCAAGGATACTCTCTAGCCGAGAAAGGCGAGGGACATCAGGACAGCAGAAGTTGAACCTTCTTCCAGATGATCAAATTACTTTCCTGGCTGCAGCAGTCCCAAGACCAACCAGTGGGGTACGTTTTGGAGAATGTCCACCCGGGAGATGATAAGAGAAAACAAGTCGCAAATAGCTGGAATAATGTCAAGCAGATTCTAAGAGCTCCACTTGTTTTCGATGCGGCGCAACTGGGATCCAGGGCTCACAGAGTTTGGGCATACTGGACCAATTTGATACCTCTGTCAGTCCTGAACCAGCTCTTACAGAACAACCAAACAGATCCCCAGATTACCCTGCAACAAATTTTAGGGGGAGGACGAATGGCCACTCCAATAACTAAGGCTGATCGTCCGCCGTTCTTCCACTGCAACCAACCAGGAGCACCACGGCTTGCAATGCCAACATTGGTTTCCTTCCCCAATAGCCATGCGTATCGAAAGGGAGCGGCCTGAATGATATTTGACAACGGAAGTGGAGTTTGGACAACGCCAACGGTGAAAAAACGAGAACAAGCCATGGGATTCCAACCTGATAGCACGGCGGCACCAGGTATTTTAGACCTCCAGCGGTGCAGCCTACTCTGACAAAGCATGGATCTAAATGCAATAACGTGGGTGATAAAACATTCTCAGGCCTTCTCTAGCCTACAGTCTCCGCAATCGAGGAATCACTACCTTCAACCTCCAAAGTTGTTAGCGGTGCAAGCCCACTTGCAGCTTTAGGGGGGGGGGGAGGCAAGAAAACAGTTTTTATCATCAAAATTTTCAAGTCCCAGCATTTTACCGAAATTAAGGGATTCCTCAGTAGGGGGGAGCGGAGGCCCGGAAAGGGACAGCTTAGCGAAAGTTGTTAGCAGCAACATTCTAACGGGAGGAGATGAGATAGACACGCAGGTAGGGATGGAATTCGATATCTCCCCTTGGGGTAGACCCTCGGAGGCCTGGGCAGCGGTGAAACGCGGAAAGATGGATTCGACCTTAGGGGAGCAGTTGGACCCTCAGCAAAAGGCCCAGCTCTCGGACCTGTTGGAGAAGAACAAAGAAGTGTTCTCCTGGTCAGATACCGACGTAGGCATCTACAAATGAACCCTTTTTCAAATCGATTTAATACACGAGACGTCTACTGTTTGGCAGAAGCATTACCCTTTTAGTTTTAAGGATAATGAGTTCATCACGGCAAAGGTACAAACTCAGGTAGAACCAAGATTGGTGCAGGAAAGTACCGGACTCCATGAGTTTGCGTCTCCAACCGTTCTCCCACCCAAGAAGGACTCATCTGAGAAAACGGTAGACTTTCGGATGTGTAGAGATTACCGGATGCTTAACACGGCAACTGTACCTGACCGATACCCAATGCCTACCCCGGAAGAGATTTTAGACTCGCTGGCCCGGGCCACCATCTACTCCACACTAGACATGAAAAATGGGTTCCACCAGATCGGGATGGAACCAAAGCACCTGGAAAGGACAGCTTTTTGGGTAGGGTCCAGGTTTTATGAATGGCTCTACATGCCATTCGGGCTGAAGAATGCGCCAGCCAAATTCCAACGTGCCATGGACGAGGCACTCCGGGGGATTGAATGTGCACGGTGCTATATCGACGATGTTATTATCTTCTCGAAGACATTTGAGGAACACTTGGAGCACATACAGATTGTACTCCGAGCTCTCAAAGCAACAGGCTTGAAATGTCTACAGGTAAGGGAATTTTTGGGGTCCAGAAAATTATTTACCTGGGACACGAAGTTACACCCTGGACAGTGGGTCCTCATATGGTCAAAGTTGCAGCCCTTGATGCCCTACCCCCTCCTCAGGACGTCTCAGCACTCCGCACATTTTTAGGCCTGGCTAACTATTATCGGAGTTTCATCCCTGAATTTACCAGCCACGCTCAGCCTCTGAACCAGTTGCTGCGGAAAGACCAGGAGTGGCAATGGACAGAGGAACAACAGATTGCCTTCCAGTTCCTCAAGGATTCCCTGAAGCAACACCCAGTGCTCCGAATGCGTGATCACCAAAGACCCTTCCTCCTTTACACTGATTGGAGCCGGTTTGGATTGGGAGCTATTTTAGCCCAACTGGATGATGCTGGTGCCGAATATGTGGTAGCTTACGCCAGTTGGAGTAATAACCGAGCGGAGGGGAATTATAGCAGCTATCACGAGGAATTACTAGCGGCGGTATAGGCCATCGAACACTTCAGACCATACCTATAAGGAGTCCATTTCACTCTGATCACGGATCACCAACCTCTCAAGTGGATTATGGAGAACAGCAAGCTCATTAGCAAGCTCGCCAGGTGGGTGTTAATACTACAGGAATATGACTTCGACATAATCCACCGGGCCAGAGAGATTGATGGGAATGCCGACGGACTTAGCAGAAATCCTGACCCTTCCACTAGAGATTCCACCGGGGCCCGCCATGATGAAGATCCTGAAATCAGTTTGGGACTCATTCGAGCGTCCTCTGCCTTTATTTGGCTTCCTCAATCTGGGGGGGAAATGTCAACTTTCTATGCAGAAGTGGAGGGGCTGGAGCCAATAGGGGTCGGACGGAAAGATATTTGGAACGATCCCGATGCACTCCAATCTGTCCAACAAGGTTTCCCTCTTCCGCATTTGTCAAGAGTGCACTTATCTCGGGTGCAAACACGAATGGCGGCATACGAGTGGGAAAGGGGCATCTTAATTCGGAACAAGGCAGATGGGACGAGGAAAGTGGTTCTACCCCTGCCGACAAGGGGACTCTTATTTTTAACCTTCACCAGCAATGTGGCCATTTTGGGCAGAAACAGACCACCTCCTTGGTCGCAGGATCGTACTACTGGCACGGGTTGCGGACCGAAGTCAACCGGATTGTGCAGACGTGTTCCTCTTGTGACCGAGTCAAAGCAGCTTTCGACAAAAAGAGAGGTGCTCAGCTTCATTCCCTTCCCATCAAGGGAATGTTTTATCGGTGGTCTATGGATCTGCTGGGTCCTCTCCCCACTAGCAGACGAGGGAACCGCTTTGTATTGGTAATGATAGAGCATTTTTCCAAGTGGATGGATTTGGTGGTCTTAACTAGGAAGGAGTCCAAGGCGATTGCGGACGCATTCTTGCAAAGAGTACATTCCCAATTTGGGGCCCCAGCCGAAGTTCTAACCGACCATGGCTCCGAATTTGCGCGAGAATTCTCCAACTTGTTGGAATTGTGCCTCATCGACCACCGGTTGACGAGCCGAGACCACCCCCAAGCCGACGGTTTGGCCGAAAAGTGCGTGCAAATAGTGAAGCAGTCACTGCGTAAATATGTTGTGGAAGAGGATCTAGGAGAGTGGGATAGAAGGGTACCTTAGATCGCCATGTGTAGAAATTAATGGTTTTAAGTATTTTCTAGGTCTGCATAGAAATAAAGAAGCGGAGGCAGTCTACCTCTAACTTCTCTCTCCAACTCTCAAACTTTTCGCTGTCACTGAGAAATTGGAGAGGAAGCTAGAGCCATGGCTACCTAGGCTATTCTCAGGTTTACGGGAAATTTATATTAGTCTAGGGATTAATTACTAAAAGATATGTGCCGGCGACAGGATTTGATCCTGGTACCTGCCGGCCGTCAGAGAGTACATAGCCGGTAGCCTTAGCCGTTAAGTCTAGAAGTAGTGTTACATAGCATATAGTACGATAATGATTTAAATATGTACACGTACGATAAATTTTTTAACTATAACTGTTAACGCGATACATAGATATGGTAGTGTAAAAGTACAAATTGCGGTACGGATAAGAAATCAATACCGCGCATTGATTTGGTAAGCGAAACAAATACCGCGCATGTATTTATTACGGCTACGATCAAATGCAAGTTTAATCGGACGGCCGGACTTAGCGCCGAGATCGCGGAAGGAGAATTCGGCGGATTGTGGGCATCGCCACATCAGATGACACGTGGCGATGTAACATTGGAGCGCGGCATCTCCGAGGATTAAAGGAGCGAATCCGGATATTCCACGTGTGGACATTTAGGCCATGTCGTACAATGTCCGTACATAAAGTACACCGGCAGCTGTACTTTTGCGTACGGAACAGTAATCTGATTGGTTCCGTACATCAGTAGATAGAGTCTGTGAGAGAGATAGGACTTAGAAAAATTAGAAGATAGGACCCTCTCTCCCAGAGAGCTTCTGTACAAAAGGTCAACTTTGACCCTCCATAACTTACTGCTCAGGGGAGCAAATTCAGAGATTCTTTTTGCTATCGACTCAGGGGAGTC